>CATQJA010002442.1:0-29358 GCA_958295435.1 Mesorhabditis spiculigera
ACGGCGCAAAGAAAGTGCCCGCGTAGAGGGGAGGTCACCGTCCTCCTCGTACAGCTGCTTGATAACGGTAATAAGCAACTGATAGACATAACTTAACTTCGATATTATTTTTAACACATTTTGAGGTATTTAAATGCCTCAATAACATTACGCCCCAAGGAATTTACCGACACTGCATCCTGTTAAGTTACAAAAGAAAATCCTCTCCCTTTAACGGAACTAAACTACTAATACTAAAGCAGCTATTTGGATTCCAGCCTTACCGCCATCTGCCACGCTCAGAAAATTACAACTACCTGCTAACAAGGAGACGTTTTTGAGTGTCGTCGGGACTTTGGCACATGACCAAGCCTATCTTGTGCAGAATTTTACGCTGATTCCGAATATGTTAACCGTTTTTGCGCAATAGCCATTTCTCGAAAGTTATGAACGATTTAAACCCCAAAACAGCCCAAAATCGGCTACTTCCCATAGTCATAAAAGGCTTCGGAATAGGTTTTAGACAAAACTTGATAGTGCATCTTGTTCAGAAAAAAATTCCCTATAAAATAAGCTACTTAACTCAAAATTTCTGGAATTTTGAAAATTTTTGTAAAATTATGGACCTCCCAATTCATCAAATTTTTCCAACTTTTCAATGATTTTGGAAACGATGGTACATTGTATAGAGAATTTTTTTCTGAACAAGATGTACTATCTGGTTTTGTCTAAAACCTATTTTGAAGCCTTTTATGACTATTGAAAGTAGTCGCTTTTGGGCTGTTTTGAGGTTTAAATCGTTCATAACTTTCGAGAAATGGCAATTCCGCAAAAACGGTTAACATATTCGGAATTAGCGTAAAATTCTGCACAAGATAGGCTTAGTCCCGTGCCAAAGTCCCGACGACACTCAAAAACGTCTCCTTGTAAGCGCAACCCCTGCCGTCAAGCCGTTCCTCAATTTCTAATCACAAAATCTGCTGTAAACCAAGCGATAATTGGGCTCAACTTATTTATTTTTCAACAACTCAACAATAAATTGACAACAATCGAAAAGCAAGCGGCAAGCGCAAACATTACGAGTTATCAAGGCCAACGAGGGTAACAATTTCGCTCATCTAGACAGCAAAAACCATGCAAAACAAGCGATAATTGGGCTGACAATGAACGGGAAATTTTCAAAGCTGCGTTACAATAAGGAAGAAATGGGGGCTGGCAATAAACTGCGCTAATGATGTCTAATGCTATCATATACCCTGTTCAACGCGAGATTGCGTTCCTGGCACACCACGCGCCCGGCCGTCACGTGCAAGTGCGGATCGGCATTACAGACATGGCATCGATTGTGCAGCTCGGTCATTGCATAGCAGCCGGCGCAGTAGAGCGTAGAGCAGGAAACAATTACGATTTTGTTGAAATCTTCGTACGAACCATCGACCTTCTGCTGGCAGCGGCCACAGTTCGGTGTTGCGTACCAAATTTCGTGCAGGTTGGTCTTGATCTTCTCGAACGCGACGAGCACCTTGTTACAGTCTTGCCGGTATTCGGTCATCAACGTTCCAAGCGGTGAATCCGGTCCAAGAAGTTCCTCCTCACAGTTCCGGCCATGGAGCCTTCGCGGTTCCTGAAATTAAATCAAAAAAATGCAATTTATTAGGAAGCAGAAAAATGCGACGGTGCTTCCGTCTTGGCGAGGGAGCAATTTTTTAACGGGGGAGCAAGGCAATTTTTTTTGAGTGGAGCTTATGCCCGCATAGTAAGGAATTAAACTATGCGTTAATATTGTTTTTGGTAGTTTCCGTTTGCTAAAACATTTTTATACTTTACCAGGGTTGAAAAGCCGCTTCGCGACTTTTCAACCCTGGCCCCGTCCTGGACCGCATGCTGTTCTACGTTTGCATAATTGCGCTGAATTCAGATGACCAAGAAAATAAAAATGATTCGCTTGTGACCCTTTATATAGGCGACTTCCTACTTCCGGTCAATGCTAATTTTTCCTAGCGAAGAGGGTTTTACAAAAACCTAAATTTAATATCGAAAATGGCTGATTTTTATAAATCTGATATGTGGGCAGTCATCCCTATACCATTACGCACATAATGGCGTATCGTACCCACCCCTAGCTTCTTCCCCTATAGAGATACGCCTGGAACAACGATACGGAAGTGGATGCAAAGTGGCACACACACACACAAAGACACTATTTTTTTTATATACAGGGTGTCCCATAAAAAAGCACCCCTCCGGCATTTTGCCATATTACATCCGATCGGTCCCAAATTTGGACGAGAGGTGTATTGGACCCTAAATAACCACAATCCTGAGTTATAGCCCACCAGCTACAATAGTTTTCGAGATACAGCAAAAATAAACTTTATTATCCTTTTTTCATAAGGTTTGCGTGGGAATCGACCATTCGAATATTAAGTGAAAATGAAGCGACAAGTGTTCTTTACCCCTAGAAATTTTTTCCCGATAAAACTCATCAAATAACCATTGATTTCAACGATTTTTGTAACCCAAAGAAACACCCCGATATTAAGCGAAATTAGGGATTCGCAGCCGGAAGTCGATGCAAATCGATGCAAAGTCCAAAAAGATAGCCGAAAAAACTGTTAAGAATCGCGTAAAAAATAGGATTTTGGCGATAACTTGAAAACTACTGTAGCGATCCGGCTATAACTCAGGATTGTGGTTATTTATGGTGTGATACACCCTGGTGCAAAGTATGGGACCGAATGGATGTAAGGCGGCGAAATGCCGGAGGGGTGCTTTTTTTTGGGACACCCTGTATACCAGGGTTGAAAAACCACTTCGCGGCTTTTCAACCCTGGCCCCGTCTAGGCCTTGTGACAATCCTCAATTTGCATGCTTCTTCCCGAATTCCAGCATAAAAAAGTGAAGAGTGCGGCCTTTCTTCCTTTTTATGAGCCGCCTCCGCTTCCGGTGTATGGTAATTGATTCCTAACAAAGAGGAAAGCCCAGAATTTTAGAAAACCCTAAATTTAATGTCGAAAACACCGTATTTTACAAAATATGATAAGTGTGCAGTCGTTCCCAGGCCATTACGCACCGAATGACGTATCAAACATCCCCCTAGCTTCCATCCTTCTTGAGATACGACTGGAACAACCTGACGGAAGTTGCATGCAAATGCACACACACACACACACACACACACACACAGGAACTATTTTTTTATATATATAGTACGATAGTAGGATAGTAGGATAGTAGGAGTAGGATACTTTATAACGTACACACTTTGATATAATGTCTTAAAAAGCTCAAGCATTTGACCAGTTTTAGATATTTCTGATACGATTTTCTCCTTTTTAAGCCTTTAGAACTTTATTTAACATGTTTAGATATTAAAAACATTGTAAAAAGCTATAAAAATTGTCCAAGTTTAATAAATGCGCCACTAAACCGACAGCAAAAGAATCATACCTTGCTCCCCGCTAACACGGAATCACCAATGCGACTACCTCAAGAAAATCTTAGAAAAACCAACCTTTTCCTTGGATCCGCAGGCGTTGCATACGAACTTCCAGTACGCCAAGACTTGCGGAGGATCATCAGTGAACGGACACACGAGCGGCTTCAGCGGGCCCAGGGCCACCCATCCGGCGGGGTTCTTGACGATATCAGGCTGCTCGAGCAGGGTCTCGAGGAATTTCAGCGGCTTCGCGTCGGTCAAATTGCCCGGGGCCAGACACAGGCGGCAACACACGATTCCAAGTTCAGCATCAAACATCGGCGCACGTCGACGACCGGCTCTATCAAACGGTCGCGAGCATTTCGGGCAGTTGAAGCACTCGAGCAGCATCCCTGGAATTTGAATTGTTAGCAATAACCAATCGGAACGGATAGTGTTTAGAAAACGAAACTTAGCGAAGGATAAAGAAACTTTCTTCCTCGAGCGCTTTCATCCTATTCAAAGATGAAAATTTTCAGTGTTGGCGCCAATCTTCCACCTTCAAAAACTCAAAAAAATTTTTTCCGTTTATAAACTAAAAGATCATCGGAACAAAGGACACAAAAAGAAAAGAAGAAATGCCGCGTCAGACAAATAAAATGGAAACCGCCAGTGAAAAAGGCACTTGAATGAGCTTTACGAAATTCGGAACATCCAACGAAGTTACCACAAAAATTCTCACATTCCCTTTTCCGAAAATTAATAGATTCGGTGTAGAACAACGACTGATAAACAGTTTATTCAATAAAAGTTCGTAAAAACAGGCAGAAAAATGCGTCTATACAACCAATTCTTCGTTCCAAAACCCCTCAAATTGGTTCATGAAACCGAGGATCGACTTGTCAATGATGTAAAATTCCGGGGGCAACAAGTCGGCGTGGGAAAGGGTTAGGCCAGAAGGTAGTTGGAAGAAACGGATCATGAAATACTCGTTCCAGATATTGTGGAGGATAATTTGCGGGTATTCCTGGCCCTCGATCTCGTCTAGATATACGGTTTTGATGCGAGGATCGGCCGCGATATCCTGAAAAGTGCCAAGGATGTTTTTATAATTTAATAATTCAAATTTCTATTGTATTTTTGGAGCTTAATTTAATAGTTTACTAGTTATTCAACCAATTTCTTGCCTTAATGTAACGCCCAGTAGATGGGGTGTCGTCTGCATCGTGCAAAATCGCCTTCCAGCAATCATAGGTGTACTCTGGATCCCCGGCTTCTGGGATATCGATCTATAACTTTCGTTTTTTTGAGAAATTTTTCTAAAAAAGACGGCTAGTTTGCCTCGATAACTAAAAATGTCATTTTGTTTAGTGGTTTTTTAGAAGCTTACTGGCTTTCCGGCCATTTCTCCGGGGTGACATGAGACTCCGGGAGGGGGAGCGGGGCGATTCATCTGAAAAAAAAACTCCCGGATCACGAGTTTTTCGAGCGGGAATTTTAAGTCGAAACCGGGTATTGCGCAAAAAACCCACTACCCGGAGCCCCGTCCCCAATACGGCTGTCGCAAGAAAGCCGGGGATGCCGGCGGCCGTGACCAAGGTGGCTGATACGGTCCCTGAGGTTCCGCCTGCAAATAAAATTTATTTTAAAAAATTTGAAAGATTTGGTGGGCTAAATTCGAACGTGTCTTTTCAACCGAAACACACCTGATAAAGCACCATACACAGCCGTCCCGACCGTCGACATCCCGGCACCAACGTTTCCGGTCAAGAACGGAGCAAAAACAGCGCCTGCTCCGGCGCTGACAAGGCCGGAAGCGAGTGTCTAGAATGCTTTTGTTTATAGACTTTGAAAAAAAACCTACAATGCTCGATGCGGCCTTTCCCACGGTGACCGGAAGTACATTCGAGGCAAGCACCGAACCGACCAAATTGCCCGCACAAGTACCGATCTGCAAGGGCGGACTAGCAACGGTCCCCAGCGCAAGAACCATCTGAAGTATCGTTAATCCAGCAAAACCTTGAGAAAATCTGAAGTACTACGGTTTGTAAATAACAAACTTCGGCAAGGAAACCAAAAATATCGAAATTATCTTTATTGCACAAGAAATGAAGATGTGTGGTGAAAGTTAAAGCTGCGTGAGTTTTGTCGAAGACTAAGCGCAGACGATTTCATGGCAGCTCCCTAGCCGCACATCCAAGAATGGCCCAACCGATGGGACCGGTCAGCGTGCCGGCGAGTAGTCCGGCTCCAGCGGTGCCCCCTAGACCGCCGCTCACCGCTCCTTTAAAAATTATGTAGCATGATATAATTATGATTGAAAGGATATTTAAGATGTTCTAAACCAATAAAACCGACCACAACTAGTCAATTAAAAACGTACCAGCAGTGCCAGCAGCTCCGATCGCCCCCGCTGTCGCACTTCCGGTTGCAGCGACCCCAGCTGCTGTGATGGCACCAGCACCGGCACCCGTAGCAGCTCCTGAATGGTTTGTGTTTTCGAACTAGAACTAATAGTAAGACCGTTGGGCGTGGCGGGCCTCCATGTATCAAAAAGGTTTTTCGGTCGGCAATGTGTATCAAAACTGTATACCTGCTGCAGTCGCGGCAGCGGCGCTCCCCGCCATCCCAGCCGCTGCGGTTCCTGTTCCAAAGCCGGCTCCGGCGCCTCAAAATAGCTTATAGCATATAAAAAAGGTTAATAAATTAATTAATAACAATAGAACCCCAGACAATTCGAGAACTTAAAAGGAACTTACCAGCAGCAACGGCCGGTGCGGCAGCTCCAGCGGTGGCAATCACGGCTACGGTTGCAACGACAGCGGCGCCCATTCTAGGGTTCGAACGGTCTGAAAGGGTGTTATATTCGCACAGTGAAAATCCTAACTATAAGCACAACACGACACACTGTGGTACAAATAACATATTTTCCATAGTTAGTCAGGGTAAAAAATTCTGTCTTAAAAATTCCAAAATTCAAAGTAAAAGGAAAATTTAAAATATTTGAGGCTGAATGGCGAACTCACTGATCCACCGACCTTATGTAGATTCGCAAAACACGTCGCAACATATTTTTGGCGAAAAATGGAAAAGGGAAGTAATTGGTTCCGCAGCAGTTAGCCACCTTTGCTTACGTCAGGGAATGGGGTCGGGTTAAGGGCCGAATGGCCCCGGATCCATTGCCTATACGTATAGCGGCCTCAAAACTGATCTACGCCATTTTACAGGCACAAAAGAGTATTTCTGGCGCGGGATGCTAACATTTTATTGTGTTCTCGGCAAAGGCTGCAAAAATCAAAACAACAATGGCTTTGAGAGGATTTATTCAGATAGAAAAACGTGTTCTCACACCGTTTTGATTCGTTTTTTGTTTTGTTTATTAGTCTTCAGATTGCTTCTTCGATGAGGCTCCAAATGTCTTCTTAAAGGAACAGCCAAATGTCTTCTTAAAGGACCGGTTTTCGCTGAAAATAGGGTTATCTCACACACTGAGCATATAAAGAATCAAGGGTCGTATCAGCTTAAATCTCAATGCAAAATGTCAAAATTTGGAAAGTGACTCGATGATGCTGATGATCGTGATGAGGAACCCCTTTTATACACCACACCTTGTGCTGCAACCCAATTCTGCCCTTGAGTTTGATCAGCAAAAAATGAATTGCGCTCGATCTCTGGGAGGTCGCCTGACCATGTGAATCGCCATCAACGGATTGGGCCAATCCATGGCAGCATCAAATTTTCGCGAAAGTATTTTTTGGGCCAGAAAATGAAGGTCCATCTTCTTGTCGCAGTATGTAGCAAAGCACAATTTCGATGCGATACGATTCCGATACACAACTATTGATAAAGAAAGCGTATAGGATACGATTCCCCCGATTTTAATACGTATTGGCGCGGGTTTAGGTGCGTTTACCGCATAGATTTAGATTTATCGAAATCGATGGTTTAGATTTTTCGTGCGTATTTGTGGCTTTCTCTCTCTCTCTCGCTCTCTCTCTATCTCTCTCTATCGCTCTCTCTCCCTCTCTTTCTCTCTCACTTTATGTTTCGCCATCTTTTCTGTGTTGGCTCCCTCGGTAATTCATCTCATTTTTTGCGTCACCTTTCTGGGTATTTGTTTATTAGCTTCGTAAGGCTAGGTTTTTACCTTTTCAGCTTTCTGAGGCCATTCTCCCAACCTTCTCAACTATACAAATCTGTCCCCGTTGCCTTTCGGTCCCCAAAAATCAACTTATCGATCGTTCCACCACTGCATTGTAGCCGTTTTTTAATTTCCATCAAAAACTGATTCCCAGGGGTTTTTATTAGCCAGGCAGGAGAGGGCCTGCCTTCAGTTACGTCACAAAAAATACCCCTGGGCCGTTGCCAGGGGCTACGAACTACATAGAAGGAGAGCCAGTTCTAGGAAGTCATATTCGGATTCTGAAAACGCTTGAATTTATGAAAGTCGCTTTAATTTTAACAGTTTCGTTTTGGTTCGATTTCGGCTTCAATTTGGCTAGGTGAAATTTTCTGAAATTCGCCGAGTCATCTAGAATCTTTAAGTTGCTCAGATTCAGAAGAGAAATTTGATTTTTGGCTTTATTTCGTCGTTTAATATTCTTTAAAGATTTAAATCTTATAAATATGCGACTTAAAGATTAAACTCTGTTTTCTTTCAAAGATGGACCCGCTGGAGCTACTTCCAAAAGAAGTCGTGGAAAATATTGTTATCTGGCTCCGAGAAAGCGATTGGACTAGGGTGAAGCTGTTGAATAAAAATTGGTAAGCAGTATAATTTTGCATTGACTTATGAAAACGACTATCAAATAATTTGAAATCAAAACATAAGCCTCGAAGACTGAGACTTGGACCTCAACGGCATTAACTCTTCAAAAAATCGCCAACTTTTAGGCATCGCTTCACGCGTCAACACGTCCAAAAGTCTCATAATGAGCTCGTTTGCGCCACGGATTATTCATGGTTTGTATTGACAGTATTTTTCCTAAAAAAGCGGATTTAGGGACTGTGTGGCTGTCCCCGGGATCTCCGGCAACCTGCACTCGAACCCGATGGCCTACTCGCCATTCTCGAACTGTATCTACAGCTACGGGACATCGATCGGGCAGGGTGGCGTTGACAGCTGGAACATGAATGTGTTTGATACGGTAGGGTTTTTGAAAAATTTAAAATAAAAACAGAGGAATCGCTAGGGAATTGAGTGGCGAAGGCAATTAGTGGCTGAAAAAAATGCGATACTACTAGTATAGTTCTTTTTAAAACCAATTTTTTCCCAAGGACCCCCCACCGCTTCACATTTTCCACACACCATGTCCTTCCACCACACCCACATGACCACCTATTGAACCGCACTTTGCTTACGGTTCTTCGTCTCAGATAGTCTTTACAAGTTTTTCCCGACCCCTAGTCGACATAAATAGGATACAGTATCGTTGTTGTTATCCATAATATGGAGACAAAACCATTTAAGTTTCAGCATCCCTGTTCGATTTTTGTTTTCTGTCAATCCCTGGGCGGGAAAACGACATGGACATTCAAATTTATAAAATACTTACCCGAAATTCTCGAAGGATACAAAGATATTCACGATATTTATTATTTTACGGGTTCAAAGACCGAAATTCAAGAGAAATTTAAAGAATTACCACCCAATTTTCACATTTTCGAGGGACCCCCAACCGATGAGCAAATAGGAAACATGAAAAATTCTCTTGTCATCCTGGACGACCTAATGCTTGCTATGAAAGAAACAACAATGTCGATGCTTACTTCCCGAATAACACATCACCAAAAATGTACCCTGATTTTCTTGAGTCAGGACGCTTTTCGAACAAAAAGAACTTCCCGTGTCAATGCAAATTATCTGGTACTATTGAGATCGGTCTCTGACCTTTTGCAAGCGCGTCAAATTGGGCTACAATGCTTCCCCAACCAATTTAAATATTTTTGGGACAGCTATATGGACGCGACAGCAAAACCGTACCAATACCTAGTAATCGATTGTCACCCAAAACTAGAAAATAGAGACGAACGGCTTATCACCGACATTTTTCCGGATAAAAGGCAAATTTTTTACCTACCCCAATAGTCTTAACAATGAAGAGCGACACACAACCGTCGCAATGGCAAATTTTTCACAAACTTTACAAAAACCCCAGAATGACTCTTCAAAAAGCGTCAAACCAAGAAATACGCAACCTGATAGAGTTTATTTACAACCTCACCGAAGGTAATGTTGCTCTGTATAAATACGAGAAAAAGCAACTCGAACCGCATTTGAAAACTTTGGTCGTCTTGGGCAAACTTCGGAACTTTGCACAGGCACGACAACGCCTTTTTGAAAAACAGTACACTTTTGCAACTCCTAGTCGGCCCGGCTCTTGCATTAGAAAATGAGCGTACCGGCGAAAAACTTTCGGAAAATGATGTTGGTTCCATACAATGATCAACCCCAACAAGGAGACGGTTTTTTCCACAACGCGCGAGAGCAAATTGTAGAACAAGCTAAAGAAACGGAACAACAAATGAACGATATACTCCAAAGCACACTTCCCAATGACCTCAAAATGCAATTATACGGCAAATTTCTAAACTTTTTGACAAATCTCATAGCGGAAATACGCAAATTTGATCCTTTGCCAACACACACGTTAAAAACACAACCGATACCACAAACAAACTCTACTGAAAACCAACCTAAAGTTACGCAAAAAACACGCGGCCCATCAAAAAGAGCACCTCGAAACCCTTATCAAAAAGCTTACGAAATTATTTCAAAAAATGTAAAAACTGACGATAAAAATCAAGTTTTGGACGATGATGGTCAACCAATCCCAAATAGCAACCTTTTTGAAATTGCGAGGGCCGCCGCCAGTGATACTGTACAACCTCATCCCTTGGGGTACGACACGGTCTACAAACAGGTTCAAGCAAAAACACCCCGGCTTGTCAAGCAACTTAACGCACCTCCCCAAAATTTTACCCCAGAATATCGTCAAATCAAAAATATTTCCGAAAACATTTTAACACCAGAGACCCCACCTGCGCTGCCCAAACGTAGCGGCGCCGAATTGTTAACTGCAATTCGTGATTTACAACAATCTATTAAACAGCGCAAATTACAGAAGTCTCATAGACGCCAGGAACTTTGGGAAGGTGACGATGAAAACCAAACAGGTAGTGGTGCCCAAAAGAAATTTAAGGTCCGACGATATTACTAAATTACTTGACCGGCTTTACACTAACCTTGACTCAAACATTGCCTTTACATCCAGGAATAATTTGGTGGCTGAGGGTAAAAAATATGGCGTAAGCAAAAGTCAAGTAGACAAATATTTACAAAAGAAGAATTCGTATGTCCTCCATCGTAAAGTTTTGCACAAATTTCCAAGAAAAAAATTTAATGGAACAAGCATGAACAGTCACCATGTGGCTGATCTCGCCGATTTTCAAAAAATCAAGCAATACAACGGCGGTCATCGTTACGTTTTGGTTGTAGTCGATCTCTTTTCACGCAAAACCTATGCTAAACCACTCCTTAATAAGAAGCCGCAGAGCGTGAAACGAAAATTTGAGCAAATTTACCGACAGATTGGCGATCCACCACATTTTTTGACCACCGACCAAGGACTTGAATTCACTGGTGCACCCATGAAACAATACCTAAAAGCCAATCAGATTACACATATCCTCACCAAAGGAGTGGCCAAGGCTGCACCAGCCGAACGTAAAATTCGAGATCTGAAATCACGAATCTACCGATATTTCACGGAAAACAACACATATAATTGGGTAGAACCGCTGCCAAAAATTGTACAAGCCCTAAACGATACCCCGACTCAACCGCTAAAAGGTCTAACTCCCAACGAAATGCGAAAAGACACTGTCATACCCCTGGATAAGCCGTCTACCATTAGAAAACCGGAACCACCGTTGGTCCTGCACGATTATGTCATTTTGAAGAAACCCCCAGTTACCTTTAGCAAAGCCTACAAAGGAACATTTTCAGGCGAAGTTTACCAAATTGCACGTGTAGTTGTACCAAGTAATTTTTCGGCCCCAGTATTTTATCTGAGTACATTACAGGGTGTACCACTTAAAAAGATATTTTACAAAGAAGAACTGCAAAAAGTTCAACGCCCAAAAATGTACCGTGTAGAAAGGGTTTTGGATAAAAAGGTTGTGGCCAGAAAACCACATAGCCTGATCAAATACCACCAACATCCCGCGACATTTAATACATGGGTACCGGACAAAACAATCATTTACGCGAAGAAACCATGATAACAGAAGAATTTATTTCCAGTCATTCGACAACCTCATCGCAAACCCGAAATAATCGTGACCTAGCGTGGGCCCGCATAGTTATCATTTTTCTCATTGTTCTCACATGTCTCGTCAATATGACAATCGCCCATATAAAAGGAGGAGACCTGACGGTGTGGCTTAGTGCTACAATTTCTGTTGCTTGTCTCCTCGTACCCTCACCCCTGAAAGGTAAAACGTTGGGAAAATGAGCGAAGACATTTACGTTACACTTGTTGGTCCTGGGCGGCGGGAAAGCAACGGTTCAAGTTTTGTCAACCGTTTGGCCCAAGAAATCAATCTCTATCAAGCTACAGGGAACCAAGGTTACTGGACATGCGCCTTGGTTGATTTTGCAGCATCGCTATCGTGGGAACAAATCCCAGAACCACAAAAACTTAGACTAGTGCCAAAAAATGGCAAGGAACTCGTCTTTTGGCTTTCGCAAGGCACATATACAACACCAGAACGTTTGGTTAATGCTATCAATTCCGTATTTGCAAAAACACAAAAAAGGAAACGGGAGGCAACATCAATGCCGGAGAACGTGACACAAGGTCAAGTTTTCCCAAAGTTGATACCCCCAGGGATGGTAGGCGCCAGTGCAATAAAAACCCCTCAAGACACGGCAATTATACCCAACCCTGAACCCCAAGCGCCAGCAACAAACCATTCACAAGGCACACTTGCCAAACCCGAAACAACACAACAGGTCAACCACGAGCCTCCACCCCAAAGTCCCACCGCTAAAGAATCCAACGTTGCTAAAGATCCAAAGCCAGTAGCGCAAGCTGCTGCTTCCGAAAAAACCTCAAACAATGACAACCCCAAAGCGTCTACAACCTCGCAACAAAGTGTTGCCTTAGCGAAAACTGTGACAGAACCCAAGGTATCTACTCAAACGTCCACTCCCGAAACATTGTCAACAAATGTATCAACTGGCAGTGTTTTTCCCCAGCGTGTACCGCCCGGTGCACCGCAACAACACGCATCCGCGCAACCTTTACCCCTACAACCAAACCCCATAGTAATTGCAAAAAGCCCAAAACCTGCTGCTGCAACCACAGTACAAAGCTTTAAAACACCACCCGAGGAGGTTGAAAACGCGTTTTCGGTCCATCTCTTTGAAAAAGCGTTTGAAAATCATGGAGCCGCCTTCAAATACGACACAAATAGACGGCGTGTTTGGGTGGAAATAAATTCGACAAAGGTCGACAAACTGTTACTCCCAAAGCTGTTGTGGCAAATACTGGGTTTCGAGTATAGCACACTTAAGGATAGTCGCAGTGCAAAGTACACATTGGATCTAAAAGCGAATTGCCACAACCTTTCCATCTGCTGCAACGTTGTGCAACCACAGTTGGTGGGAGGCGACTTTCGCGAATTGTTACGTACCATACCGGTTGACATGGAGTGGGGTCAAACATTTAGCAAGTCTTTCAACCCACCGGTCTACCGTCCGGTTCGCCAAGGTTACTTCAAAGAGATTTCCTTGCGCGTCACCGACGACAATGACCGCGAAATTACTTTCAACTACGGGACGTGCTTGGCCACACTTCATTTTAAAAGGGTATATTAACCAAAAAAACACCTCATTTGGCCACTTGCACCCGTCGGGTACGGTGGTATGGAGTATTTTCGTCTACCTGTCAACATTTCCTGGTCACCCAACACCAGCAAACAATTGGGTTTTGGACGCGTCGCGTCCAAAAAGTACCTTCCCCTAAAAGGCCCGCAAACATTTGTAGGACCCCAAAAAGTAGGGACCCCCAAAGTAGGACCCCAAGGAGGGCTACTTCCACCCGTCGTAGGGTTCCCCTACGTCGAGGGGGAAGTAGGGTTTCCCCTACCCTACGTAGGACCCCAAAAGGGGACCCCTTCTAAAGGGGTCGGGGTGGAAAAGGGGGGTAGGGCCGGGCCCTTAACAAAACGGGCCCGGGAGACGGGAGGGTTAGGGGTCGTCAAAACGACCCTGCTTACTCTGCTTCTCTTCCCCCTCTTCGTCTCTTGGGCGAAGGTGCTAGTACAAAAAGCAACCGAAAGCGAAACCATTTCATTTTGACAACCGTACCCCCCAGGCGCAATGGAAGACCCGAAAACGCTTGAGGCAGACCCAGAATTTCATTTTTCCGACGAACTATCCTTGTTTGAACCACTTCACCATGTCGTGGGCGTACAATCGATGAGATATCGCAGCGTTGCACCCGAAAATAGTACAATTTCCCAAACGGGCCCCATCTCTTTCCGTATAATGAAGGAACCTCATTTCATTTCTCTTGCCCGAAGCTACATCACCATGACGTTAAGCTTGGTGGATGGTGAGGGTAAGGGTTATGAGCATCACGTCAAAGGCGGCACCGCTGCTGCCCCGACTCTTACACAAAAAGACAAGTGTGCCCCTATTCAACTGGCTTCAAAAGCTTTTTGGAAGCAGATTACTGTCAATATTAACGGAACCCAGGTGGAGAATACTGGAGATTTGTACCCGTACAGGGCCTTCCTCAACACTGAATTTATGACAGAAGCTGGAGTCAAAAATTTTAACCTAGGCCACGCACAGTGCTATAGCGCTTTGGAGAGTGGCAAAGAACACAAGAGCAACGATGGTTTCGAAGATCTTTCTGCTTTGTTTATGAAAGGGCGAAAGGTGCGGGTGAACAGTCCATTGGATCTAAACCTTGCGACGTCAAACAAGTTGATATTGAACAACACCGACATTCAAATCACGCTCCATCGTCAAAATGACAGTTTCCTAATCCGTGCCTATGAGAGTGAAAAGACCGATTGGCGACTACAAATTCATGACATTCGCCTTGTTGTGGCCGAGTATCAATTGTACCCGTCCACGAGTGCAGCCATTGAGAGGGCCTTGCTCAGCGGTCATAAAGCCAGCTATCCGATGCGCAGCTATCAAACAAAGGCTTTCTATTTGGCCGAAAATCAACTAAAAATGCCGGAAATGCAGCTGTTTAACTCTAATCAGATCCCCCGACGTATTTTTGTCGGTTTGGTGAAAAACGATGCATTCACGGGTTCCCTGAAAACAGACCCGTGGAGGTTCAACAACTATGACCTAAAAAATATTCAAATTCGGTTTGCCGGTAATACAGTCCCAACCAAAGCTTGGAACTTGGACTGGAACCCAGACAACGGTACCGGTTACACCGAGAGCTATACGGCGATGGTGGAGGGCACCGGCATGGCTAGCGGGAATAGAACAAATGGCATTTCAATGCCTGACTTTGCCGACAGTAGATGCGTACACGTTTTTGAATTATTGCCAGAGGCAAATGGCGGTGTCGAAAATTTCGACATGGCCATCTCTGGGCAATGTACTCTAGACCTCGAGTTTGGGACACCCACACCCGTCGGGGGCCTAATGTGCATCGTACACGCCGAGTTTATGAATAAAATGACCCTAGACCACGCCCGACAAGCTCAAACTTTGACCATTTGGAACAAATGGACAGTCTACAACTCGCCCACCTTCTCTCAAACAACTCGCATACGCGCGAAAAGTACATTGGCGTTTTTGCAGCCGATACGTTACCAATATGGCGCAAAGGTTGCGGTGGACTCGTAGTAAACTTGGACGAATCCACCGAACCAGGTAGCCATTGGGTAGCAATTTTTGGAGAAAACGGGGTTGGTCACTACTTTGACCCCTTGGGAAATCCCCCCTGTGGTAAGATAAAGCGGTGGTTGCACAACACCTTTTATCGAGTGGTCCACAACAGGGATCAACATCAAAAATTTGGAAGCAAGACATGCGGTGCCTTCGTTTTGGTGTTTATACATCAAATGTGTCTGGGCTGCAAATTCTACGATTTTAATAAATTTTTCCAACGAATATCCAACGATGATACCTTTGTGCTAACCTACGTAGCCAAACATTTTGGTCAGAATTTACCTGTTGATTGGGCAATCTAACAATAGATTCGTCATTTTTCTCAAAACCTCTATGGTTTAAAATCTTTCCTCCCTGCTGTTGCTGCGATTCCGGTTCATTCTACCCTTTGTCTTCATCTCGTGCGGCGGTTTTCTCCGGGATGAACACCAACCAAGACCACCTCAACAAACTTCTTGAGACGTTCAAATCCAAACAAAACTTCTACGCGGATCCGGCATGTCAGACCTCTCGACATCGCTGTCAGAGTTGTCTAAAGACGTTCTCGACGGGTTCAAACCTGTCACGCCACCAAAAACGTACCTGCGGAAAAGCCCCGACCACATTTACCTCTCAACTACCCGCCAATGACGTCTCAGGAGTGGTCGCTAACCTCAAAACAACGAACCCACCACGATCCAACAACAACACAACAGCAAACACTGGAAGCGAGGCCAATCAGAAGGAAGAAGCGCCGACCTCAACGCCGACCGCAAAGACCCGAAAACCATGTGAAATTTTGTTTTTTCTTGATCCTACCACTAATTTTATCTCTGCTGTTTCTAAAAATTGCCATTGATTTTTGTGGAAAAACATTTTGAAATGTTTCGAATTGTGATTGTCGTAATTCAGTGTAGATAAATAAATCTTCAATAAATTTTCGTTACAAAATACATGAAAACGCAGATGAATCTACAGAGGAACAGGGTTTGGAATAACATAAGAGTTCACGTTTGGGATAATGTGGTAGCTATTTTGTAGCGATTTGCGGCATGTTTGGCAGAAGATATTAACCGGGATCTGACCGATGCCATTGGGCATTATCGAAGATTATCGGGGAGAAGTTAGTAGCTTTGCAAAGACATCCGATCAGAGTACAGAATCCGGATATAAAATTCTTTTCTGATAAAGTTTGGGAGCTTGAGTTGATTTTAAGGCTTGGTCCGTGTGAAGCGGACACAACAGAGAATCCGAGCATGGGAAAATGTTGGGAGGTGGAGGCCTGAGATTTTGGTGGCGCTTAAATAAGATTCCCGGCTACCGTAACCTTCCCCGGAGGTCTTGTATGGGTAATCTAAAAACTACTCCCTGGCATCTTCCCTCTTCATTTTTTCCGGCATTCTGGGGGCTCTGTGCTGTGCGCACTGCCTGGGGGCCTTGTATGGGTAATCTAAAAACTACTCCCTGGCATCTTCCCTCTTCATTTTTTCCGGCATTCTGGGGGCTCTGTGCTGTGCGCACTGCCTGGGGGCCTTGTATGGGTAATCTAAAAACTACTCCCTGGCATCTTCCCTCTTCATTTTTTCCGGCATTCTGGGGGCTCTGTGTTGTGCGCGCTGCCTGGGGGCCTTGTATGGGTAATCTAAAAACTACTCCCTGGCATCTTCCCTCTTCATTTTTTCCGGCATTCTGGGGGCTCTGTGCTGTGCGCACTGCCTGGGGGCCTTGTATGGGTAATCTAAAAAAAAAAAAAAAAAAATTAGTTAAAACTACTCCTGGCATCTTCCCTCTTCATTTTTTCCGCCTTCTTTTGGGGCTCTTCTCTCTGCTGACTGCGCCGTTGCCTGGCTCTTTTGCCTTTGTGTCGCTACCATAATCCGCCTGGACTGCTGCTCTATAAAAGACCCTTGCGGGGGCACTTTCTATTCGAAAGTCGGAGCAGATGCCCGAATCTCCGTTTTTGATTTCACAAAGGATGCCACGTCTTCATTCTTACGTTCAAACCGGTCCCAACACCTCGGTCAATTCCGGTATCGAAGTTTGCGTGAAAACCAATCCTTCATTTTCTCAAGCGTTGTCTAAATATATTTTTTATTTTCTTATCCGTTTTGCTAAGCAATTATATTTTTTTTATTAAATGAACTGTGTAACTGTCTTTCTCTGTCTCTTATTTAACCGGTTTTACCTTTTACTTTGGGTACTGCCACTTTTTCATCGGCTTGTAATATTATTGGTTACGTTTCCATACGCAGAACGATAATCGAAGCGCGTTTCCATATGTGTGTGTAGATACATGGTGTGTGGAAAATGCGAAGCTGTGGGAGGCCCTTGGGAAAAAATTTGTTTTTAAATGAGCGGATACTGAGTAGTGGTAGTTGCTGCCGGTAATGTCTGAAAAAATCCGAAAACGTGCTAAAGATTCTGATGACTGGATACGTGATAAATCAGTTCTTCGGGGCCTAGCCTAAGCTGGCTGCTGCAAGCCTAACAAGGAGTGCTTTTATTGAGTCATCGGCAAAACCTTACGAGACCTAGCTCATTCGATAGAGAATTAAATTCTGAGCAAGAGTCCGTTGTCCTTTGCGGAATGGCTATCCCTGATTTTTTAAAATCAAAATACTAGTGAACATCTCTTACCATGAGTGCCTTTTGAGCAAAAAGAGAGGCTTTTGGGTGCAGTTCTAAGATTTTATAAAATCAGGGATAGCCGTTCTGCAAAAAGAACAACGGGATCTTGATTCGAATCGAATTCTCTATCAGAATCAGAAGTTCTCTTGTAAGCTCCATTTCGCCGATGGACTCAAAAAAGCACTCCTTGTCTTAAGGTACTAAGCGGCAGCTAATGAAACCTAAACTCACCCCGAAGCTAAGCCTAAGCCTATGCCTAAACCAAGCCTAAGCCTAGGGTAAGCCTAATCCTAAGCTAAGCCTAAACCCAAGCCTAAGCCAGCCGAGCCTGAGCCCAAGCCCAAGCCTAAGCCTAGGCTACGCCGGAAGCTCGACCTAGGCCTAAGTCCCTGAGCTTAATCCTAAGCCCAAGCCTGTTCCCAAGCGCAATAGAATGGGGAAGGCAATTTTTTGAGATTTTAGATATTTTGGAAACGTCAATCGAACAAGCGAGGTCTTTTCTGTACGAAAAAGTATGACATAAAAAGTTTTCTAGCATAAAAATACGGTTGAAACTATGGTCAAAATCCCGCGAAATTCGGAAGAACTGTTAACACGGCCTTAAAAATCCGTGCCCTTCCCGTCCTCGAAAAGACTGCAAAATTCAAAGCGTTCGACCACGCACTTGCCCTCCGATCAGCGCCAAAATCAATCGGGTCATGGAAGTGCACGCAGCGGAATTCGTTAGCCTGAAACGATCGGTATTCGAACGAGCACAGCACAGCACCCCCAGAGCATATTTGGCTCTTAGATAGAATTCTAAGTAGAATCCGATCGTCGGCGGGGTCGCAGGCGCCGGTGCCGTGCACAATAGTCATAAGGCAGTCCCTAGAACCAAGGTCTCCTGGGGAAGCTCGAGAGTTTGGTCAAAGCGCAGCTTTTCGGATTATAAGCCAATCGACCCTCCCAGCCGAAAATTATCAAAACAGAACTCAAAAAATGGGATTTAAGAAGAATGAGCCGATTGTTGTAGCTGGGCTTAATTATACATATGCTGGGGGGCGGTGGGAGGCGCATACTGAGCTGTGGTGGCGCGCCGGGGGAGTGGGAGGCATTAGTCCAGAGAGCTATACCTACGCAACCCCCAGCCGGAATGTTTTGGCTATCACTTTTTTTATTTTACATTATTGTAGGTTTAATTCTTGAAATTCTTAGTAGATTTTTCGATGCTCTATCGATTGGCTTTGCAAAAATCCGGAAAAAATAAGCGAAAATACCGAAAACTTTGTGACCCTTCTGTTATTTTTTCGTAATATCGGGTAAATAAATTATTACCGTCAGGCATACCAGTGGGCGCGGTTTGTTTACCGTACATCCTGGCCGTGCAGCTCTCGTAGCGCCTATTGTCCAACCAATGACGTTTGTTGACCTGCACCTTATAATAGGCGTTTCACCCTGAAGAAAAATTGTTACTTGAGTGGTAGCAGCGGGGCGGGGTGTTTCAGCAAGAACGAGTAAACTAATTTCTGTTTATTTTTCATTTATGCCCGGTTAATAATAAATTCTGTATTTTTATGTTTTTATTAGTTTTTGATTTCTGGAAAGTTACAAATATTCTTGATTTAACGCTTGAAAATCTTTTCCCCCTCTCTTTTTTTTTTTTTTTTTTTCTCTCTTCTCAGCCAAAAAAGCCAAAAATTTCGAAAAATTATTGAATTTTTGTGAACGTTGTACATGTACCAAGAAAAGCTTTAAAAATGGGTTATTTTGCTTTAAAAAGTAGATTTCCAGTACCGTATTTATTATAGGTTATTAGGTTAGGTTATTTATTGAAACAGTATAATCCGCATCGACGGTTTTATGTTTTTGACAACGAAACGTTTTTTCTGGTACTCTTTATTTTTTTTTTTATTTACTGGTTTTTTTACTTTTCGATCCGATCTCAAGCATGCTAATTTTGATTTGCACTCCCGTTGACCACCTACGGCGTACGGCTCATGGTCATCTGGGTACGAAGCGTTCAGCACGACGTCCCATGCCAGCACGGAACGGAACCCCCGACAACCCCGCAATATTTCTTCTCCGCAGCGACTGTATGAACGGTGGCCAGCGCGAAGAATAGAATTTGAACGAGCATCACCATAATCGGAGGCATTTGCGCACGCACCAAGGCATTTGCGCCCTTAAATATTCTTACTTTACGAGAAGGGTCGCATCATATTTGCATAATAGCCCCCCACCGTAAACGTGCAGCTCCTGTAATTTTATGCTTGCGTAACCACCAGTATGATTATGTGGAAAATCAAAAATTGCCGAAATCGTACACGTTGTCCGCCCTAAAATTTTGGAATCGCTACTTTTTTTTAGTAAAAACGTTTTTTCGAATGCGCGAAAAATTCATGAACATTCTGCTCGCCGTGTGGATGCCGATTTTCACAGACCACATTTTTCGAATAATTTGTCTCGACTGATTGTGTAGAAACACATTTTGATTACACAGAATTTCTTCTGATTAAGGATCAATCAGTCTTCGAATTCCATCGCTGCCAATGGAATGCTCTCAGAGGCAACACGATACTATTCCATGGAATGGCCGGTGGTTGATTTCCCATCTTTCACCATTCCATAATCAAGACGGCAAAATGGGGCTTGTGGAAAGACGTGGAATTCGCCGGTGATCTCTGAAAATTTAAGAAATCTGTAGTCGCAAAATTCAGATCCGTAAATTTTGGGGGTGCGAGCCAAATCTCTTTAATTTTTGTTGGTCTAATCTCCGGTGCTTTCAAGTTTACTTTTTTGTATTTCTCCAGATCTACTCCAGACTCCAGAAAATGTACCTTTCCTAGCTGGACCATAAGCCCACTGGCGCCCAAATTTTAGGCATCGCATATTGTTTTCCTAAAAACACATTTTTCAAGAGAAAACGAAATGACACTACTTACGCCAATCGTATAATTTGCATTCAAATAAAACTTAAAGTAGAAATCGTTATATAGCGATTCATATAATATCACTTCGAGGCTATCAGGAAGAGAAGAGCCGTCTATAAAAATGGCTCTTTATAAACGAGCTGCCGATTACCGTACTTCCTCCTCCGAGCCGATAGCATCGTTGTGGAATGTGTCTTTTTCTTTCAGGTGGACTAGGTATTTCTCGTCGCCCTAAATTTATTAAAATAATCGGTTGAAACTATGAGTCTGTGGATTCATGATTTCCTAAGGGTTCCCTGATCCAAATTTAACTGTTTTGGGAGCGAAAAGCGATAGCAAAATTAAATATTCAAGATTTCCTACTTGGGGTGACGATAACACTTGTAAAATTACAAAATTTTTGAGGAGAGAGAAAACGATGGTAAAAATCAAAAGAATTCTTGCATTTCGTATTCTGATTTTGCTGATGGTTTTTCAATTAGTACTTAAGGTATTAAAAAAAAAAAAAAAAAAAAAAAAAAAAAAAAAAAAAAAAAGGATATCGACAGCTAAATTTTTCAAGCAATGTAGGTGTACAGAAACGTCTATAAAATCAAAAAGAACTCGGAACAAGAAAAAGCCAAGCCTACCTAAACTTTCTCCTCATGTTCAGCTTCATAACTCGCATTCGTAATGTGTAGCGATATGTACAGACACTTGCTGAATGGCAACCACCCGCACTCGGCGCTCGATACCAGGAAAGTAGGGAAGGGCAAAGAGAAAATCAAGGAGGCCAGATGCCGCATCAACGATTTTTTGATAGATTTTACGCCTGAATTTTGGAAAAGGAATTTGGTCCGGGAAATGACGAGCACCCTGAAACGGATGACTCAGCCCCGTGTGGTCCCAGAAAAGCAATCAAACAAAAAGAGTGGGAGATGACACAGGTGGGACCGGTTCGTGACTCTTCGAAAAGTTCGGGGGGGTTCAGTTCCCCCCAAAAATGCTTTAATAGTAATCAAGATTTTTGTAGATGATCGCTTTTCGGGCGTGTAATCTCGAGGAGAACAATAACCATTCTACTTTGTACCTTTCAACGCTTTTCAGAGTATGTTTTTTTGCACAAATTTAGGGTACTACAAACTTCGATGGTTGTCTGACTATCGCTATAAATACGGCGAAAATTTGCCGAAAAATAATGTAAAAACACTCTACTCATATATAAAAAAAAAATAGTGTTTGTGTGTGTGTGTCTGTGCCACTTGTGCATGCAACTCCGGGCTCGCCCTGTCCGGAGGATATCTCAAGAGGGCAGGTTAGGCTACGTACGGATACGTCATTAGGTGCGTAATGGCCCTGAGATGGCTGCACGCAGATCAGATTTATCAAAATTGTCTATTTTCGACATTAAACTTAAGTTTTGTTAAAAATCATGATCCCTTGTTAGAAAATTAGCATGCGCCGGAAGTTCCGGTAGCCTATATAATTGGCTAGCGAGCGCAGTTTTCATTTTTTAATATCGGAAATGAAAGAATTATGCAAAGTGAAGTGTATCATGATCATTTTCAGGGGTTGCGTGCAAGTCGCGAAGCGGCAACCCTCTGGTATTCAATTAATTAAGAAGAATTTAGCAAGCAAGCCGATTCTGCTTCCTTTTGTTTATTTTTCAACTGCGTCGCGCCTCAGAAATCCTCCTTGACATCACCTATTTATTCATATCACTTCACGTTGATTCCGGTTCTCAAACAAGACAGTTAACGCGAACATGAGATTCCCGAACAAAGAGGAAATCTTAGTGACAAATCGGGATGTGATACTGTAAGTGGTGGCTGGCGAGGTTAAGGCGTAAGATCGCTTTTTTGCGTTGGAAATTTTGTTCGACGTGGGATGCTCAGTGCTGCTTCGGCGGCTGCTCGGGGTTTGACTAAAATTGGGCGATTTTTGAAGCTGCAATTTCACGAGATATCAGTTGCAATCTCGCTTTGGGTGCAGTCTTTCATTTTTTCGCCAGCCGGATTTACATCCGGAACTCACATTTCCATCCCGGCCCCTTCCACTATCCGGACGGCACGACCGGCGGGTGTACTTCGACTCGCGGCCGGGTGACCTCTCTGCCAGCTGGTGTGCTGGCGGCTGGGCCCGTGAAGCGGCTCATGATTGGTTTTCTGAAATGAAAGTTTGATGTTTCTCACCTATAGTGCGAGTCAAAAACCTGGGAAGACCTGAATCCACCCCACTCTTCGGGTCTGCTCCTTGCTCACACGGCCGTTAGATCGTACGCGTCGCGCCGTAGGCTGCGTCATGGCAACGCCAGCGGTGGATGGGAGACGAAGGGGAGAGGCGGAAGTTGGCGCGGGGATTGAGGTCGGAGAAGGTTGGAAGCGGAGCCGGAGTGGCTGGCTGATGGAAGCAGGGCCTGGTGACTTGCCGGGAGCGGCGGCCGGGCCTTTGCGTCGCGTCGAGGTGGGAGGACTGGAAAATGGACGAATAAAGGTTGAACCTCCGAAGACGTTCAGCGAAAATATCTGTACCAACCAGCGGCGTATCGTCCAGAATAGCCATCCCTCGCCGCCGAGGGCGCCGAGTCGCCTCGTCCCTTCTTCGACGGCTCCGGGGTGGCGGTTGGAGGGACGGGCCGAGGGCGGGGAAAAGGCTGGAGGCGCGGGGTTGCTGCTGGGAGACTACTGTCCGCGTTTTCGCGGCCAGGGAGACGGCTTCTTGGGACATCTTCTTCGTTCTTCTCTTCATGTTTTTTGTCAGCTTGCCCTTGGTCCGCCCTTGGACTGTGTTTTTGGGGATGGATGGTTTGGGTCCGGGGCGCTTTTCTCTTGGGTAAGTGGGATGGCGGCCGAGAGTTGGGACGCAGCTGGCGGCTAAAAGAGAAGGGTTAGCGGGGGGCCAGAGAGAGAGAGGGAGAGAGAGGGAGAGGAGATTGGAAGAGAAAAAGCCAGGGGCATCTCAAGTCAAACGACGGCTTGCCTCCTGGCCACGTTTCGGGTAGCTTTTCCTCTTGGACGTCGCTAAAACCACGAAAATCGAGCCCATTTCCGTAAACCTACAATTTTGCGTATAATCACACGCCGCTTGGTCGCTATTGGGTTGCGCGTCGCCGTCACTTCCAGCAGCTAGAAATTACCCAACGTAGCTGTTTACGGCAATAATCCCAACGAAATTTATCAGCAATTGATGAGCTCTTTCATGCTCGACGCGCCGCTGAGGTTCTCGCGGGATCGTGCATCGTCTTTAGCCAGTAAACGGGCTATTGCCTGGGGGGCGGTTTGGGCGCGGATTTGGCTAAAGATCGAGATTGCAGAAACGTACCCCCCTGACCGAACTGCCCCTCAGTTCCACGGGATCAGCTCTCGGCGTTGTCCGGGCCGGAGAAGAGTAGGGCGGCTGGAATGTGTGCATTAATGGCAGGTCGTGACAAGCTAGCAGAGACCGTTTGTAAATGGAGCTGAGGTATTCGGTACCGCACTTTTAGCGCGTGGGGGGCTTAGGGTATTGGTAGGATGAAACGACCCAGAAAACCCCGTAGCCAGAACATCTTCAGTGTTGCATAGTTTTGGTGGCCTTTTGATCCCCAAAACGGGATTGAACGTAGAGGGTGCTAGCAGAAACCATTTGAGTGGAAGTGAGCCGCCAAGTCCTACTCTATGCTCGACAAAAATTGAAGTGCCACGTAGAGGAGCGCCGCGGCCCAGCATCGCAGATGCCGGCTTTGTTTTCGAAACGCTTCTGTAGCGCTGGGCGAATGTCAATTTCTGAATAAAACCGTGGTAAAAATCATACTGTATTTACCTATAAGTTTCGAAGGAATTTGCGGGGGTCTGAAGTGGCAGAAGAGCTTCGTTGCGTCGGAGTTCGACGGGTTGTGTGCTCTGCGGATATCGCGAAACGCAGCGCTGGAAAGGGGGTAATAGAGACAGAGCGAGAGAGAGAAAGAGAGAGAGAGAGAGGAGAGGGAAAACATTTTTATTGATTTTTCTCCTACCTTCCAGGTATCCATAAAATTTCGGCACTTCATGCACTGGCTCGCACTCGGTCCGTAGCACCCTTCACATTCCGGATGGCAGAGGTGGGCAGTTTCCGCCGGCGTCCATGTATTGGATTCTGAATTCATGCATTGAGTTTCAGCCCGCGAGAGAGAGAGAGAGAGAGAGAGCGGGAGAGAGAGAGAGAGAGGGAAGCAGTAAATACCAACCCTTCCATACAAATTACAGCTCTTCGATTGGTTGGCCTTCTCCGTGCACACCATCCGCATCAGCGATGCGTCTGAAAAATGGTGTCACCTGGGCACTCTTTCTTTTGAATTCAGGGACCTTCCAATTCCTCGGCTGGGGCTAGGTATACGGTGCTTCCGGAGAAACTGCGTCCTCGTTTTCGGGAGAGCTAAAAATTCTGGATGAGGCTTAAACAGCAAAAGAGTAGAGATCGGAGCAAGAAAGAGAGAGAGAGAGAGAGAGAGAGAGAGAGAGAGAGTGAGCGTGTGTGAGAGCGACCTACCCGCGCACATTTGTGAGCATAGATGTGGATGTAGGCAGGGTAGGCACGGGATGGCCGACGAGTTTCAGTTGACGCATAGGTTCCACTAAGATTGTCGTCAAAAACTTTAGACCAGACCCGCAGCCTACTTTGGGCAAAGTCTTGACAATACGGCTGTTGACGTTCCCGTAGGTTTATTAGGGTAGGGCACCTTGGGCAGGGCTGGAATTTCGAGCCCCAGATGGGGCCGGAGGAGGAGCTTGATTTTCCGTTTTCCTTTGAATTAATTTTTCGATAGTTAACTAGGAAAACATGTTGCTCAAGTGATTTTTAACATGTTTAAATGCTTAAAAAATACATAAACTATCGATTTCGGCCAAATTTGGCTTCTCTATGAGGATGTCAAAATCTCTGGACAGTCTTTTGGACCTCAAGAACTGTCCAAAAAGTATCATCTTAAAAACCATTACGTTGCCTTAACTATTTACGGAAAAATTAAGGTATTTTTGATTTCGGATTTTGAAAATCTGGGCTAAACTTGTTACCCCCCCAGGCGAGATAGTAGGCCTGGAGAGGGCGAGGTATGAAGAGATAGTAGGCCTGGGGAGGGCGCAGAGAAAAGTGAAGGTCTGGGGTAAACTAGAGTTCATCAAAAATCTGTGTTTGGTATCATCTTTTTTGGTGTGTCTGTGTAATTGTGTATGTCAAGTGAGTGTGGGGTTCTATTCTTATGTATAAATCTGAAAACGGTCTTTCCAAAATACCCCATCTAGCCAACCAGCACCCACATGCAATAAGATACATTCTGTAGTCGGTCTCCGGTAGACAATTATCCTGTACAGTCGGGGCTGTGCGGCAGTAAAGGGCTGGTAGGCTTCTTCTAGCGTCGTCCGTCCTTCTTCCATCTCACTGACAAAAACTACCGTTTTTGCACCTTAAAGCCGCTATATTTCCCAGTGCAGGCTTTCCACCGTCGGATCTCGCTGAAAAACCTCGAATCAGTAGGGCCCTTCCGGTAGTAGCAGGAAGCGCATGTCGTCGATCTGGAGATGCTCGTCGCCATAAGGGGTGGGGGCTGATCCCTGCACCAACGAATATAATTTTTTCAATTGGCAGACAACCGTCCGTTCGTGTTGTGGTGTGCCTAGCTTTGGGATCGGAAATCGATAGTTCAGAAGCCTTCGCAACGGACCTGGAGAATGTGGGTTATTCGGTCGTCGAAAAGCACAGACCTGTCTTGCGGCCAGCTCCAGCCAGCCGCAGGGCGCGCATTGGTAGCAGTGCCGATCGGTGGGGCCCCCTGATAATGTTGAGATCATTTTCATCTTCTCTCGGTTATGCCAAAAAAACATTATTTCTCTCTCTCTCTTTCCCCTCTTCTCTCCTTCTCCCTCCCTTTCTGGTTTTCTCGCCTCCCTTTCGCGCAAATCGCCGTTTCTTTTTCCCGCTCGGTCATTCTTTTTCTCGATGCCTCGCTCTCTCTCTCTCTCTCTTGGTCTTTTCGGTCTCGCGCTCCCCCCCCCTTTCTCCTCTCTCTCTCTCTCTCTCTCTCTCTTTCGCTCTATCACTGGCCCGCTGGCTCTGTCACGTTCTTCCCAGAGACATCTGAAACTTACAGTACGGTTATACATTCCGGGGCGCACGCCAGGCGACTGCTCATCGCGCCCATCGTCTCCGCGTAGTAGCCGGCACTAAAAAACCTTTGTATGGCTTCGAGGATCTTCGAGTCACGCACGGGCAAACGGACACCGCACACCCCGCCGCCACCCTTCAGTCTCCCAGTGCCAAAATAGCCGGCCACGCCATCGCTCGTCAGTCGTTGGGGCTGTAATTTGAAAGCATTCCCCCGCCGAATATTGAAACTCCTAACCCGTTACAGGCCACACAGTAGCTTGGGTACCCAACGCATCGGTCCTGCTTTCGCGTCGTAGCAGGTCACCCTGGAAACAAAAACATGTTTCCTAGTCCTAAAACGCGCAAAAACTTTGGCTAAATTTCGCTTCCAGAATCCAAAATCTCGACTTGCCGAGGAAAAATTGAATATTTTTTGACCAAAATTTCGCATTCTCTAGGTGAGAGAGGGATTTCTGCAGTGAAAAATCTACCTTTTGACAAAGCTGCATACAAACCACCCGAAAGCGCCGTCTCACCAGGAGATATTTAACACCGGTTTCGCACTCCAGGCAGAGACCGTGCTAAAAGACGGAAATAGGAGGGGCTTTTTTGATAGTTTGGACCGTAGTGTTTCCGTGTTTTAGTAGCGCGTTTGGTAACATGTCGTAAAAAAGGGTAAATGGTAAATTCCGCAAAAATGAAGTAAATCCAACATGGATCGTCTTCTAAAGCGCTTCCGGATCCCACCTCGTCACATCGATAGCACGCACGCGTCATCTCTCTTGCAGTCCCAGCACCGATTCTGCATCAGGAAGTAGCCGCTGGATGTTAGGGATTTTGGGGAAGTTAATCCCTAGATTTACGGTGAACAGATCGGGTCGCTGACGTCACGTGACAGCGACGTTGGTCGGGGTGGACGGGGAGAAGCCCTTCTCGCATTGGTCGCATTTCTCTGCAGGGAAAATCTTGCTTATTAAAAACTTGGTAATAACGCTTCTGGATGGTGCCATCTGAGTCGATGCTTTCAAAATATGAAAGGTTACTTGTCTGAAACGCGCCTCAAAAAATTAAGCAACTTCATATCCCCCCGCTAAGAGTCCAGTACCATGAATACGTGCCTTCGCCTTTAAGGAGTTCACAAAGCCTCACCCCTCCCGGTCACGACACCGTCTACAATTTGCCTCACGGGTTGCCAGACACCCCAAAGCCATCCGCCAAAACGCCAGAGGCCACTAAAAGTTGACTTTATAGTCCACGTAATAAGGACCCCTTACGCCTGATTAGTAGCGATCTTTCGGGTCGCGCCAACGCCAGTGCCGACGCCTCCCTGTATCTTCTCGCCACGAGCGGAAATGTGCGCCGCCACCAGCTCGGTCGGTCCAGGGCAAGCATTCTTTGTCGGAGAGTCCGCCTAAATGGCCCCTGATCTTTCCGTGATGTGCTTCACTCACAGGAGGTTGAAGCCGAGCGGAACACTCCAGACATTCATACAGCGCGTTGAAGACGACGCAGTTCCGCTTAAGCCAAAGTTGAAGGCCACCTGGAAGGTTCGAATAATAGAAAGATATCAGAGAGATACTTCAGGAGAGAGAGAGCGAGAGGGAGAGCTGAAAGAGAGCGAGAGAGAGCCAGAGCGCGAGACAACGCATTCGTTCTATCGCCGCTGTGGGTGTCATGACAGGGAAAACGATGTTGGCTACTTAGCGTTTTTTTCCGAAAAGAAAGGGGCAATTTTTCCGATACAAATAGAAGATATCTCTTGTTGTTTTTTTTTTAAATTTTTTACCTCGTTTTACTTCGGAAAATTTTTATCTTGAATTGGTTTTCTCTTCAAAAATAATGAATTTTACCCCAAAAAAGAATTGTGGAAACCACTTTATATCTATTTTACCAAGCATTTCTGCACTCGCGTACAGAATTCTGCCCCGCCTGTTATTGGAAAAAGACCAGAAGCCCAATTCAGATGCAACACATACCGGTCGGCAGCTTTATGCCCTTGAACGAGTTGTGACACTCCTGGTAGTCGTACCGGAGGGACGGCGCATCTTCCCCATGGCGCCGATGGAATTCGGTGCTGTGCAGCGGAAAGGGGAAGCCGCCAAATGACGTCAATTTTACGGTCCGTTACATTTCTTGACTCTTAGAGGTAGCCAAATCTAGCCGAACCGCGCTCTTTGTCCTCATTTTCGATTTACACCCATTTCTCCAATTTCCCCCTTCAAGACCCACAAAAATTTGTAGAAGTTGTCCGTCACGTTCAGCTGACACGTAAAAATCGGTGATTTGGAGTTTGGAACCTAGGGAGGCGGTTCTTATGGCGTTTTTTTGCAACGCACTCAGTATCGGGCGCGGTGCCGCACCAGTTAAAATCTGTCGGCGTCATCCTAAATTTACAATTGCAACTGAAAATTACAAAATCCCAGTAAAAAACAAAA
>CATQJA010002443.1:0-28692 GCA_958295435.1 Mesorhabditis spiculigera
TGACATTGGAATGAGTTAAAAATTAGGTGTTAAGTTAGGTCATTTGAATCTGTTTAATTGTTTTTAATGATTGCGTAATAATACTTAGTGTTGTGTTCTTGGAATGAAGTGGAATGCGCACAAACGTACAGTTATCGAACAACTGTTTATCTACATAAATGGTGGCAGGAGGATCGGCAACAGAGCTAGTCTGTGCCGATAAGTGGACCCGCCACGAGATAATACAATCTAGTCTTAGGCGGGAAGTGGCGCACGCGACGCGACCGCAGGGGGCGCGCGCCGGTGGCTTACCCACTGGATAGGAGGGACAGCCGGGAAAGAGGATCTATTGTGGTCTAGCAAGCTAGCACCACAACACCTCCCCTTGTACAACAACAAAGTACAAGTTCCTAGGAGAAATTGGGACAGGAGAGACAAATTAGGCTTAGCCGGATTTACAGTATATGGAAATACACACCAAAAAATAAGATGACACTTATTTTTGCTTATTTTCTTCTTACGACGCACACGAACCCGACGTGGCAATCTTCCTTCCCTCAACCTTGAACACGCGCACGAACACGACGTGGCCATCATCCTTCTTTCCTTCTTCGGCTTCACTTGTAGACGCGGCCTTGGGCTTGACACGCGCACCTCCTTCGGTCCATGGCAGCGGCAGCGGCCCTTCATTCATCAATGATCCGCCAGCATCAGCACGCTCCTTCGGTCCATGGCAGCGCCAGCGGCCCTTCATCCATCGATGATCCGCCAGCTTCAGCACGCTCCTTCGGTCCTTTCGTGGGTGAGGACTAACCAACTTCTTTCTTCTTCTGCAACCTTCGCGGCTTCTGGGCGGTCCTTGGGGCAAAACGGCGGCCGGACGCCGGGCACCTCTTTTTGCGCTTGCACCCTCCTCCTTCTTCGACAACGGCAGCGTGCCACCCGGAAATGTGGGGGCAAAAAGGGGAACAAAACACCTCCCTTTCAATTGATCCTGCACGAGCGGCACCGGCACATCATCCATCGATGGCCATCATCTGCACGCTCTGCTTCTTGATCTTCTCGCCATGCCTTCTTCCTTGTCGCTTGCCAACCATGTAGATGTCCCTGACCTCGACCTTGTCGCTCTCCTTGACCTTGTCGCTTTCTTGGTCCTTGTCTCGTCGGCTTGACTTGACTTCTCGCGCTTCTTCACCTTCTTCCTTCATCCTTGATCACGTTCCTCGGGCACGAGTGGCTTCTTGGCTTGGAATTCCTTGTTCTTGCGTGAGTCCTTGATGATCCTGATCGCCAGTGTTGTGTTCTTGGAATGAAGTGGAATGCGCACAAACGTACAGTTATCGAACAACTGTTTATCTACATAAAGTGGTGGCAGGAGGATCGGCAACAGAGCTAGTCTGTGCCGATAAGTGGACCCGCCACGAGATAATACAATCTAGTCTTAGGCGGGAAGTGGCGCACGCGACGCGACCGCAGGGGGGCGCGCGCCGGTGGCTTACCCACTGGATAGGAGGGACAGCCGGGAAAGAGGATCTATTGTGGTCTAGCAAGCTAGCACCACAACACTTAGACTCGTAAACTTTTCAACCATTAGATTATTGGCAAAAATCCGATTTATTCAGATAATCGACATGGTTGTGCTCTTAGCAAAGCTCGGAAAATCGTTTGAAATCTAACTTTAAATACTTTTAACCCGATTTTTTTTTGCAGATCAAAGTGCTGGCCCTCTCCCCCTACAAACGTCATCTTGACCGTGCCCGTCTTCAGTGCTTTTGGGAGATGGTCGACCGCCATGTCGCCAAGAACAAACCGCACCTCCGTTTCTAGACGCTTTGCCAGTTGTTATCTTGTCATCCCATGTCTCAGGTCCCGTCACTCGCAATTATTCCCACTCCAAATACGGCCCATTACTATCTCTTAACTGCTAGATTATTGTTCCCCCCCGCTATTTCCCCCAGTGGTCGATTGTTGTTTCGCTCTCTTCGTATTTGGCATTTGTTAACATATAAGTAATTTTCCTCCCCCGCTATTTCCCCAGTTGTTCATTGTTGTTTTTGCTCTCTTTGTATTTGGCAGATGTTAAAGATGCACTTATTAGCATATAAGTAAAACGCCTTTTACGTGTGCTAAACGTGCACATAAAATTGGCTGTTTCTTAGCACATTTCGAAGCGGTACACTAAGCTCCGCTTGACACCATGTTATCATGGCGTAATCGGTTGATTCATCCGGGTTACAAAAGTCATATGCAATAGTATATTTATTATTAGAAAAATTCACATTTTGCAATGGGAATCGGGGGCAAATTTTAGGATGGATAAATACGTCTTTGAGGGCTAGGCGGGTTGCACAGAATACGGTAATATGGAGTTGTTTTGTAGTGTTGCGAAGTGTCGGCCATGCCTTGTTCCTCCCCAGATACCATCCGGGAAATGGGCCTCGAAATTGAAGGATCGCGACATGACAAGGAAAAATGCTGTGACGAGGACGATCGCGCAGAATAGCTGGAAAATGTATTAATTTCTTAAATTTAATTATTTAATTTTATTAATATGAATTCCTTTACTATTAATATTAGCTTTTAGTATAACTTTTACATCATAATTTGATAAATGCTAGTTTAAATTTTATTAACTTAAATAATATTACCTTGCTGAGATTTGTAAGTGTGGTATTCTTGTAAAAATCTAGTTGTTTCTTCATTCTCTCATTACTGTCCGTTCCCACGCCGCCAAATGCCAATCTGAAGTCTGTTTTAAAGGGAATGAGACAGGGGGTGAATACCGTCTCGTGGAGGATTGCTGATATTGCGATACACTGGGCATGGCTGTCGACGGCTAAAATTGATATCAATGATTTATAAATCAGGGCAAATAATATTTTAATTTACAAAATAAGTATAAAGATAGTTATAAGCATTTTCTATACATTTTCACTGATCATTTATCTAACGGCTTCCCGGTGCCTTTAAAACCCTTACCAGGTGCTGGTGGAGGATCTCTGGGCCGTGTGACTCTAGGAGTCCCCGCTTGACGAGCTCGGTGGGCGCCGATCCCATTTGTGAGACACCAACGAAAACACCTGTAAAGGTATCACAATTATTTTATTAATTTATCTATTTAATTATTTAGTGTAGCTATTTTAATTAAACAATTTATTTTTAATTTAGTTTCGTAAGCCGAGATCTCGAAGAACCTCGAAAATGTCGAAAAAATCCGAAAATCTGCTTCTCAACCTCATTTCCTAAAAAATAGTTTTGTTTTTTTTTGCTATAAAATTTTTTATCAAATTATTCCTAAACCGTAAATGAAAAAACTAGTCTGTTTTGTAATGTTTTATCAAATGGCGTCGAAGAAAATAACGAAAAAATGCCGACACAGTAGAAAATGCCGAAAAATTAAGGTAATTAATTAGTTAGATAAAAACTGCCTAAAATTTACCCACCCTCTTCAAACCCCCAATAAAACCCCTCAGCCGACGATCAGGCATTTCCCGCGAAAAATCCATGATTTTGGAATTCTGGTGGAGGGGATATTCGAAATGAAAGGCCATGATTAGAGGGATGGATTCGAGCATGGATCTTCTTCTTCTATCTCTCTCCCTCTCTCGCTATCTCTCTCTCTCTCTCTCTCTCTCCCTTCTAGCATCCTATCGCGTGACCCCAAATATGCTAGCAAAAATAACGGGGGTGGGAAATACAGGGTGTTCCAAAAAAAAAAGGTCCAAGTTTGTCCCCGAATAACTCGAGAAGGAAACATATTTCACCGTGCGTTACCATGCCAGAATGCTTAAATATGTCAGGAATAGGGAAATAACTCAACTTGATTTTTTCGATTTTTAGCGACGTACCCATACAAATGACACCCGAAAACTGTGCGTTCCGGCAAAACTTCGTTTGCATTTTTTTGGATTGCTGGTGGTCGAACACTTCCAATTTTTACAGTGTAGGTACCTCAAGATCGCCCCTACGCACATCCGGAATTTTAGAATTTTTGAAGGTCAGGTTGGCAAGTTATAGCGTGCTCAAATTTAATATGGAGAAATTTCGTAAATTTCGAATATTACAAAAACCTATGGTGGAAACCTCAAAATAAGCTGTTTTAGCATGTCTATAGGCTCGATACAATCCCACAAAAATATCAAAAAAAATTTTCAAAATCGCGGATTTTTGAGTTTTTTGACGACCCCCTGGTCATGGATTCTTTCGAGGTCACGAAACTGAACTTTGGAAAAATATTTCTAAAATTGCAGATAGAATTTCGGTGTTTGCTTTGCTTCGTTCTGTAGAACTGGCGTCCATCTATCATCTACACAATTTCTAGCTACCGTACCCCTTTGGAAGGTTGCCTTTTAGCGCCTCCAAAACGGTTGGTTCGTGCTATTTTGCAGACCTTCGTGCCAGTCTATAAAATTCATTTGCGCGGCTAGAATTATTGTCATACTTTTATTCAATACCGCTTAATGGGCGCATTCTAAGATTATCTCTACAAATTTATTGGGCCATCCGATATTTCAAAATAAATTCATGAAGAGTCAAAATAAACCCGAATTCGAGGCGACGTAAAAAAATTCTCGAGGGTTTAGTAGGCCCGACTTTTCTGGCATAGATCAAGCTTGGGTAATCAACTAGAACCCATGCAAATACCAATCCTTTTCATGGCAAACGAATTTAGAAGAGCACCCCAAAGTCGGCTTCCCAAAAACGTTAATTTTGGGTTTTAAATCAAAATTAACCATTAACTTCATCCAGATCATTCCAGAATTTCGCTCTCATGCACAGTTCGATACGTGCTTTAATTGTATCCACCAAATCCCGGTGCCTTTTTCATTTTCAAAAATTCGATTTTGGAGCCAGGGCGTCGGGTCCAAAATCGGGGCACGAAGGGGGTTTTCCTCTTTCCTTCATAACTTTGTCATTTGCCACAGGAATCAAGTAATTTTTTGTAGGTGCTCTTACATTCACCCAGAGAACAGTCTAGAATCGAAAAACCGTCACTTTATGGAATTTTGTCTTGGCATGCTAAAACGCGCTCCAGGCGGGTTACTGTAGAAAACAGAAAATCGCCGTTTTCTCGTTCTTTTCACCATAGAAACGTTTCAATCTTTCAGGAAAACAAATAATAGTAGTTTTTAGTCCGATGCATCGAAATATTTAAAATTTCCGTGGCTAAATTAAAAAATCAGTTTTTTGCATATTTTAAGAAGGTGTATGGCTAGAACTACGCGATCTTTCGCTCATAGGCCCCGCTTACTGGTGTTTACCGATGGTAAAATTTTTAGCGAAATCGCAGCTTACAATAAAAAGAAAAACGCGAAAAACAAAAGCTACAGTATCCCTCTGGGGCACGTTTTAGCAAGCAATATTAAAATACCATAGAATCAGGTAAAATTTGGTGTTGTGCTAAAGATTATCATTCGGAGACACCATCTGCAAAAAATCAGCCATGGGCAGCGTATTTGAAGCGAGTTGCGAATTAAAATGTAAAAAAATGCCGAATAGTGAAATTTGTTTTGTTTGTAAAAAAAGAATTAGAGCTTGAAAAATTCTAAGACTTGGCCATTACCTTTCTACAAATGTCAACTATTTTTCGGCCAAAAATCAGAATTTTCCCACCACCCTTTCAAGAACGCACAATTTTCGGTCGTAACCACCGTCAATAGTACAGTTGCGTACTCAAAAATCGAAAAAATCAAGTTGAGTTATTTCCCTATTCCTGACATATTTAAGCATTCTGGCATGGTAACGCACGGTGAAATATGTTTCCTTCTCGAGTTATTCGGGGACAAACTTGGACCTTTTTTTTTGGAACACCCTGTATCATAGAAGTGGTAAGGCGGGTAAATAATTTTTGCTGAAAAGATATCTCCCGCCGCATCGCATTTAATAAGAGAATTCTGGCGCGGCGTCATTAAATAAATGATATTGGAAGTTAGGGATTTATTTAAAGGGATTCAACTTGGGTTCTTTGGCATTATCGGGGGAGAGGGGTCAAGAAGCAAAGAATAAGTCCAAAAACGATTGGATACCTTGCATGCGATCATGACCACCCTTCCGGCCCTCCATCGCGCGCGTGGTGTTGTACGTGGCGGACCACGAGCTGAAAAAAACACGTTTTTATAAGAATTTAGTTAATTTTCTATCATCAACACTATTAAAAAAAATAAATTAACGTAGAAAGTAAGAAAATAACGTGCCGTAATCGAGCTAGAATCATTTTGAAAATGGGGGGTACTGGCCTGCTAGCGGTGCGGGGGAAAGAATTTGAGATGCCTACCTAAAATTTTTCGCGTGTTGTAGGGTATTTTTAAAGTGTTTTTAATCGTTTTTAGTTACTACAAAACATCAAAACATTTTTAAAAAGCGTTTTCAAAATTTTTATGAATAAAAGAGTTACAGTAAATCTACGATAATATCCCAAAAAAAACAGCGGACAACCGCAGATTAGCTTGATTTATCTACGCTAGTTGGCCAGATGGCTGGGTAAAAAGCAGTGTCCATTTTCTGGGTGTGCCAAGAGGGTGTCGTCTCGAGTTGTCGTCAAGATCGAGAGAGAGTGAGAGAGAGAGAGAGAGAGAGAGAGAGAGAGAGAGACAGCCAGAGAGGTACCAAGGAGAAGCCGCTAGGAAATTGCCCAAATTAGGGTGGTCGGATGGATGAATGGCGAGGGTCACACGGGCAAACAGCACGCAATTCATCCCGCGCATCTGATATTTAATGATAAAGCTTATTAGTGGGGATAATAGGAAATCCCTATGACATCCCTATGAAAGTCGATGAAATTTAGCCGGCTTTATCGAATCGATTTCAAATTTTTACCCAGGCGACCCAACCAAAAAAGCGTTTGGTACCCGAATTCACAAGGCCAAACCTTCAAAAATAAAAAAGTTATAACGAAATGCAGGTAAATTTAGCGATTTCACTTGGAAGTTGACGTCCTTTTTAAAGCTTCACTTGACAAAATTAGCGCCTAACCAGGGTTGAAAAACCGCTTCGCGGCTTTTCAACCCTGGCCCCGTCTAGGATCGATGAAGTTATTGACTTTGCATAATCCTTGCCAAAACCGCTCACCGAAAAATGAAAAGCGCGCCCTCTCTTCCTTTTTATAAACCATTTCCACTTCCGGCGTATGCTAATTGCTTCCTAACAAAGAGGTTGGCAGAAACCTTTACAAAAACCTAATTTTAATATCGAAAATAGCAATTTTTCAAAAATTTTATGTGTGTGCAGTCGATTCCAGCCCCTTCTTTACCCTATGTCGTTTCTTCCCTACCAAAAAAATGCTTCCCTGAGGCTGTAGGTGCGGAACATCCAAACGGAAGTGCATGCAAATATACACACACACACACAAACACTATTTTTTTATATATAGTAGGATTATATATAGTAGGATAGAAGCTTTTGGAGCTTTTGCATTATCGGGGGAGGATTTTATCGTAGCAAATTAAGGAAAAATTACCCCCCGATAATGCAAAAGCGATTAATTTCATTAGCGAACTAGGCTTGAGCTGTCCATAGGAATTCGGTAATTTGCTACGCCCTAAAAAAATGCTAAAACGCTGGAGACGGAGCTCTAATGGGGACGAAAACTTGATGCTCATTTCCTAGAAAGCTTTCACTCCCCCTCAAATGCTGTGCTGAGCCTGGGATCGTATTTCATCAATGTGTGCCGCGCCAGAATCCATTAATACTCTATCATTTTCCCGGGATTTCTCCGGCAAAATTTCTCCATTTCTGGAATGCAAAAGTGGTGCCAAGCGCTGCGCGTTTTTTGAAGATTTACTCAAAATTCTGAGCGCAGAGATATCTAAAAAAGGCGAATTTTCGGGTTACGTATTTCCTATTTACGGAAGTGAGGGTAGCGAAATGGAGGGGGAGGAGGGATAGGAAAACGAAAGCCCAATTAGGCATCTTTTTCCGGAAGGAACGGAACGAAAATATAAAGCGGATGGGAAAGGGAATCCCATGGAAAAAGGTGGCTGTAAACAAGAGTTGAAGCGGAAGATTGGTTTTGCGTACGTGAGAAATTATAAAAATTGGGTAAAGGTTGCTTAACGGGGGTGGAAAGAAATGTTGTATTTTTAACCGTACAATCTTTACCGATGATTGGGTACTGTTCTACTTGGCGGGGAGGAAAATATCATTAGATTTTCCAAAGAAACCTGATAGTACAATAATAATTAGTCTTTCCTTCTTGTTACACACCAAAAAACTTTCTAGAATCCCGAAAATCACGTTCTTCAAGTAATTAAAATTTACTTTTCATCAAAACTGCCTATTTTCGGCGTTTTTGTATTTAATAAATAGCTAGAAAATACATTCATACACTTTAGAATGATATAGCAAAAAAAAATCGAAAAAAGGTGAAATAGAAACTAATAAACCTATAGAAAAGTACGAAATCGATCAAATAAAATTGGCTTTTCCAAAAGTTGGGTAATTTCTAGCTTCTTCGTGCATTTATGCACGTTTTTATGTTGAAAATCGTGAAAGAAATGTGAAAACATTTTCCTCCCCGCAAAATGGAATATTAAAGAACTAAAGAAGAAGCAAAAGCTAAAAAACCCGACCGAGGACGGAAGGTGACGGCCAGGTTGGTCGGCGGCGCTGCTGATGTGGTGGTTGAGTAGTGGTGGGTTGTGAAGGAGGAGTAGCTGTTGGGTTGTAGACCGGTGGCCAGACCCGAAGGACCTCAAAAAAAAACTATTTATGCTTTGCAAAACTACAGAAACGGTATTTCTATTATAGTTATAGATTTTCAGGGCCGCGCGAACCCAGCCCCTCACGCAAAAATTTAGCTGTAGGCGAACCCCAACTCGGAGCTGCCTTACAGGTCAACCCGGCCAAAAGTGCAATGGCCAAGCCTCGCCATAGAGATCCCGTCTTCTTGATCACGGGAATCTCCCAGCCAGGTAAGTTTATGAGGGGACGGAGAGGGGAGGATATGTCGGGAGAGTGGGCCAGATGGGGGACGAGTGGCCCAGGGGAAGAGAGCGCACAGCGTGCCCTCACTAGCCGCTGACGGCCAAGGGGAAGGCAGCTTCATTGTTTTTCTTTCATTATTTGTTTCAATACTTTGAAATTATTTATATTTTTATAATTTTCATTATTATCAGGAATACATTTTATACAAATTCCACTCGTCAACCTGTTTATTTTTACTTCTAAAATACGATTCCTAGGCTAGTTTCTTTCTTTCTAGTCTGATTTCGGCAATGGTTACCTCGGATTGTGAATATTTTCTAAGGCTTTGAATTTAGTAGGTTTTATCATTTTTAATTTTTGATTAGGGAATTTTGGATTGTTCATACACTGTTATCTGCTATACCTTTAATTTTGAAAAAAATCCCGACTCCGAGGATCATTTTTCGTGCTGTTCTCGACTATGTTGATCTCAAATTGGGTGCTTTTGCATTATCGGGGGAGACCATTTTTCTACTATCAATCGAGGGAGTGTTTATACTGGTTTTTACGACTAGTTTTGCGACCATTATTTTAAATTTTTACGGTCTTTAGGTAGATTTTCCACGTTACATCAAGTAAAATTTGCTAAAAACGTTGTTAAGACATTTACCAGGCAATTCTCGACCGATGGGACCCAATTTCACCCCCCGATAATGCAAAAGAACCTCAAAGTATAATTATTGCTTTTTAACGAAGAAATAGGATTTAAAAGAATAAATCAGGGTCAATAAAAACCATTCGAACCTGCAATTGTCGATCCTGTACTGATTGTAGAGAAATGCCCGGTGCCACCCGATGAGCCGAAGGCCGCATGCCGCATCTCAAATAACCAAACGGAGACTATTTTTTACATCTCCGAAAATAGGAAAAAGAATGAGAATCCTAGGGCGACAATCGGGAGGGGAAACGAGACATGAATTGGCGAGGAGGAGAGGTGTGATTGATGGATACATCGAGATTCAAGAGAAAATCGGGCTTTTGGAATTCAGCCAGAAACAGAATATACATTTTTAGACGCATATATAGAAAAAGGCGAGCTAGCAGAGATTCTTTAAAAGGCCGGACAAGGCGTTAAAAAATCATTAAAATCTTTCAGGGCTTTCTGGTAAAAAAATTAGCGTCTTTCCAATATTCCTATCAAATTCAGGGTATTTTTATACTGTTTTAAGTAGTTTCTGAGAGCTAGCATGTAATTTTATATAACCTTGATTATCAAAACAGATAATTTTTGTTTTATTTACAATTTCAAAGTGTTTTTGTTGATTTATCATGCACTTTTGACCGAAAAGTCGAAGGTTTTCGAGATCTTGCATATTTTTTTACATGTTTGGGTACTGGACTGTTAACAGGGGGTGGGTGCGGATTTTTAGATAAAGAGAGGAGTTAAATCTTGAATTTTTGATCAAAAATGTGTGAAAAAGGACCAAAAAAGCAAATTTGCTAGCAAAGCAAAAAGCGAAAAGCATTTTTCGAATTAAAAAAAATATTTTTATGATTTCGTAGCGATCTAAACTACCAAAAAAACCTATAAAAATCGATTGTATTTATTATTGACAGGTGAATATAGACGTAAAAACAAAAATTAGCTTCCTCCGCTAGCAGACTAGTGCCAACTTTTCCGCTCAAAAAAAACGCATTAATGCCTATAAATACATGTGAAAAATGGCAAGCGGGCGCGTTGCGTGTCGCGAGCCAACAAAATCTATGCGAATTCTTTGGTAGACCAAATTCAAAGGCCGATTTTTGGTGTGTACCGGGTTTTTTAGTGAAATAAATAGGGTGGGGGGAGGTAGAAAAAGGCAATCTTGAGGCCCCCAATCTGTTCTTTTTCTTTTTCTTCTTCATTCCCTTTAGAGAGGCAAATTGAATTCCGTTTGCACACACCGGACGTTTGTGCCCCTCCTTTGGCCCTATAAGCCCCTCTAGGGCCCCTCTAGCCAATGGACTCTGACCTTTTCCGCAAATTCTTCTTCCACCTTCTTCCACATCACCGCCTCGCCAGCAAAAATCTTGTCTCTTGGAAAGTTGCCAAGGTTGGGAAGTGAAAAAAGGGCTGGAAAAGCTGTAAAAACAGGTGCTGGCGGTGCTTTGGCGTTATCGGGGGATTTCCGGTGCTCCTTAGGCTTTGAATTGATAAATTAAGACGTTTTTCGAAACATTGTTAACGGCATAAAATTACGAAAATTTCTAAAAGGTCGTCTTTTTGACGGCAAAAATGTAGGAAAATCGAATTACAGCATAATCCCGACAGTCAAAGTACCGACATCCATAATGCCCACAGCCAAAATATCGACAGAAAGAATCCCGACAACCAGAATCCCTATGATAAAAATACTGACAGTCATAATGCCGACATATTCTTAACGCTACTCTGAATTTGTTCATTTATTTTATTAACAGAAAGGCATTCAACAAAATTCTATAAATTAAGCAGCCCCCCGTTGACAGGAAAGCTCCGAGAAATAAACGTTGGATCTTGTCGAGGTAATTTAGGAAAATAATCGACTCCACCGCAAAAAGCCGTGTTTGCGCATTAGAATGCTAGAGTCGAAAAGCCAGCCCCCCGCTCCCGAATCGCGTGTCAACCTCAAAAAGTGGGACTACATTTCTTGAGTCAACTCCTCCTCCCCGGTTCACCCTCCAAAATGAATAACCAACGGGGAGGAGGAGATGCCAAAAGAGAGTGAGAGCGAGAGAGAGAGAGAAAGAGAAAGAGAGAGAGAGAGAGAGAGAGAGTGAGTGAGTGCTCCTGCTGTGTGCTCCGAGATCGGGGCTGAATTTCCTAAAATTTCTTGCAAAAAAATTAAAATAATGTTTTCAAAGCTCCGAAAATTGGTCTAATCTTCATTTAGACAACCAAAGCACCTAGGCCCATCTGGTGTCTTTAGAATCGACACGTATTCACCAAAAATCGGGTGGCCCAGGGGCCATATGAAAGATGGTGCCACGGCCTCGAGACTACCGCTGGGGTGCTGAGCCGGAAATGACTCCTCTTGCTCGAGGCCATTCTCCCAACCAAAAACATCTGACGGAGAGAACGGCGAGTACGGATTGAAACTGACTGAACTGACTAAACTACTTGGAGCTGTTTGGATAATATGGAAGAGCAGGCAACTCAAGACGATAAACGAAAAATTGTATAAAACACCATTAAAAACATTTGAAATTAGTAGCAAAATAGTTAATCTGATAATTTTAGCTCCAATTTACATTAAATTGTCTCATTCTAACTATACAGTGCGTTCTAGCGTAGAAAATCGTAGTTCTAACAGGCGAAATTAGTTAGTACCAGGGTTGAAAAGCCACTTCGCGACTTTTCAACCCTGGCCCCGTTTGATCCCATTTATTCTTCTTTTTTGTGTAATTCTCTTGCATTCACATGACAAAAAAGTAAAAACAATGTCTTCTGTGCCTTTATATAGTCGAATCACCAGTTCCAGTCTATGCTAATTATTTCCTAACAACAAGAACTTATATTTAATGTCGAAAATAGCTGATTTTGTAAAATCTGATATGTGTGCAGTCATCTCAAGGCCAATACGCACCATAAACCACCAGAAATAACCAATAACCAGAAACTGACCCGGAAAAGCCATAAGATCGAATACACGCACGGAATTAACTCAATTTCAGGTAAAAGGTTTAGTTTTACACAAAAGGCGCTTTTGCATTATAGGAGGGTGGGTTTATCGCAATGATCAACTTTTCCTTTTTGCTCCAATTTTTTAATACAACGGGAAGAAGCGTCTTTACTTTTACCAACCGTAAAGACTTTGCAAGTTTTTATTAAATCGTTACAGAAAAGGGCATTAGAACGTTAATACGGGGTCAATATCACGAGGTTAGCCGGTCTACAACGATACGAAGCTGCTAGAAGCCAATGAAATTTATATGCGAGAAAATTCAGTCCGGGAAGATTCGAAAACAGCCAGAAAGCAAAAATACGGTTTAGGAAATTTCAGCTAATGGGAATAACAAAATTGATGGCATGATCGGAACCAACGCAAAAGATCCCTAGACGAAATCGCTTTCAGCACGGATCCCATGATTTTCGGGCACATCGTCCTTTGCATTTCGCTTAATGTAGGCTAGTGATTCGGAACATGAAGGGCGCTGATCGGGATCTATGGCACATAGCATCGTCACGAGTTCTTTCTAAATACTCCAGAAGATGAGTGACTACAGCACCTTACCTCATTTGGTAACTGATCCAGGTCTGTGGGAATTCGCCCCTCGCGCAACCCCTCCAGCACAGGATTTCGTTCAGAATGCGTAGCGAATGGCAAAATCATTTCGGTTAGGATCAACCCAAGAGCAAACACATCGATTTTCGAAGTGTAGGCTTTGCCTGCGATCTAATTCTTCCTAGAGGTAGCTGAAGAAACACTTACTTGCTCGGGGCTCATATAAGCTCTGGTACCTATATCGGTCGTCAACATAGTGGTTTGTGGTCCTACTGCAAATGGAGCTTGTCTTTGACCCAATGTCTGCCGTCACAAAAAGCATCACTCTGGGGTAGTAAAAGCCTCGTCTCTCTCTCTCTCTCTCTCTCTCTCTCTCTCTTCCTCTCTCCCTCCTCCCTCTTCTCTTTCACTTTCCTTTCTCTCTCTCTCTCTCTCTCTCTCTCTCTCTTTTCTCTAATATAACTATATTTAATATCATATCATCGAAATTCGAAAGCTTATATCGGCATTCAATATTTGATTTTTAAAAAAGTTAAATCCGATTAGAGCCGGATGTTTTTTGAACCCCGCAGATCGCCAACCTGAAGCGTTGTCGACGGCAGGGATGATGGATACCAACCCCATATCACTGATTTTCAGCACGCTCTTCTTTCCTCCCATCACAAAGAGAATATTTGCTGGCTAAATATCGGTGTATTGCAGAATCATAAAAATCTTGAAGTTTAAAGCAGCATTGTGCGTTAAAAGGCCGATTGCAAGAAGACCAAAAATGACCTGCTACAATTTCTTCGATCCAGTTGGTCCTCTGACCAATTTTTTTGCCGTCGACTCAAAGAGAATCTCTAACTGTAACCGTTTTTTGTTGACCGTGGGATTTCGATACGTGAGATAGCACATTTTGTGCAGAATTTTAGCTGATTCCGAATCCGTTTTCAAAAGTTGCAGAACCCCTCTAGATAAAAAGTTACAGCCGGTTTTCTACCCCAAATGACCGAAAATTACAAACTTTAAATCCTTAAGAAACCTGGAACATTTTTGTGGGGATGAAATACAGCAATCCTAGGGGTAAAAACGTGCTCTTTCGAATGGGCTACCTCACGAACCCGTAGCTCAAAATTCACAAAATTTCAAAATTGGCCATCCAGGGCATTCTTCCACCGAAAAACTTTTTTTCATGAATTTTGAGCTACGGGGGTCAGGAGGTAGTCCATCCGAAAGACGCACGTTTTTTTACCCCTAGGAGTGCTGTATTTTATCCCACAAAATGTTCCACGAGTTTTTATAAGGATTTAAAGTTAGTAATTTTCAGTCATCTGGGGTAGAAAACTGGCTCTAACTTTTATCTAGAGGGGTCCTGGCAACTTTTGAAAATTGACTCGGAATCAGCGAAAAGCCTGCAACAAATGTGCTATCTCACGAATGGAAATCCCACGGTCAACAAAAAACTTGATAAGCAGGAAGTTTAAAAAGCGTCTTTTTAGAAGGGCTTTTGGTTTTCGCAAAAAGAGACGAATCTTATGGCATAAAAGTGCTAAATTCCTTTCAAACTCTTGAAAATGCCACAAATGCCGGAACAACAAAAAGTTGCTGGTTACTTAAAACCTTAATAAACTCGGGAAAACATCCCAGATCACAGGTCAGGTTCCACAGAATAATTTTCCCCTTAAGAAAAAAGTGCAAATAGATCATAATACAGAAATTATTGTTGCAAGCCGGAAACCGCTAGAAACTAGATCTGTCCAATTTTGTCAAGGTCTCCCGCCCCCAGCAACTTTTGGTTGATCCCACATTTTGTGGCATTTTAAGAGTTTGAAAGGAATTTAGCACTTTTTGTTGCCACGAGAATTGTCTCTTTTTTTGGTGAAAACCAAAGCCTTTTTAAAAAGATCTCTTTAGCCTTACTGTAACCGTTTTTTGTTGACCGTGGGATTTCGATACGTGAGATAGCACATTTTGTGCAGAATTTTTAGCTGATTCCGAATCCGTTTTCAAAAGTTGCAGAACCCCTCTAGATAAAAAGTTACAGCCGGTTTTCTACCCCAAATGACCGAAAATTACAAACTTTAAATCCTTATAAAAAACTCGTGGAACATTTTGTGGGATAAAATACAGCACTCCTAGGGGTAAAAAAACGTGCTCTTTCGAATGGGCTACCTCACGAACCCGTAGCTCAAAATTCACAAAATTTCAAAAATTGGCCATCCAGGGCATTCTTCCACCGAAAAACTTTTTTTCATGAATTTTGAGCTACGGGTTCGTGAGGTAGTCCATTCGAAAGAGCACGTTTTTTTACCCCTAGGAGTGCTGTATTTTATCCCACAAAATGTTCCACGAGTTTTTTATAAGGATTTAAAGTTTGTAATTTTCGGTCATTTGGGGTAGAAAACCGGCTGTAACTTTTTATCTAGAGGGGTTCTGCAACTTTTGAAAACGGATTCGGAATCAGCGAAAAATTCTGCACAAAATGTGCTATCTCACGTATCGAAATCCCACGGTCAACAAAAAACGGTTACAGTAAGGCTAAAAAGCGTCTTTTTAAAAAAGGCTTTTGGTTTTCGCAAAAAGAGACGAATTCTCGTGGCAACAAAAAGTGCTAAATTCCTTTCAAACTCTTAAAAATGCCACAAAATGCGGGAACAACAAAAAGTTGCTGGTTACTTAAAACCTTAATAAACTCGGTACCATCCCAGATCACAGGTCAGGTCCACAGAATAATTTTAAGAAAGTGCAAATAGATCATAATACAGAAATTATTTGCAAGCCGAAACCGCTAGAAACTAGATCTGTCCATTTTAATAAGGTGCCAGCAACTTTTGGTTGATCCCACATTTTGTGGCATTTTTAAGAGTTTGAAAGGAATTTAGCACTTTTTGTTGCCACGAGAATTCGTCTCTTTTTGCGAAAACCAAAAGCCTTTTTTAAAAAGACTCTTTTTAGCCTTAGAGAGAATTTAGCCCTTTTTGCCTCAATATTATTGTTAAGATCGTAAAATAAGCCAAGGAATACTTATTCAGATGAACCCTTGTACGCAAAACTTCAAAAAAATTTTGCCTGCGGCGCTTTGTGACGGCACTAGGAATCATAAGGATGCACGGGGGCCAATCGGCAAAAACCATGCTTCGGGTGGGGTTCGAACTCAGGAGCCAAGTCTTCCCAGTAAAGCGTGCTAACCACTAGGCCAACGGGGAGACTGGTGGCCTGTCTTGGGGAAGCTAGACCCGCCCGCCCTGACCCGGGACTGGGGCCGCCAAAGGGGAGGGTGGCGCCCCGTATGGCGAAGGTTTAAAGTTATAATATCTCAGAGAAGAAGCATTCTTTCGTTGCAATTTCTTCTTTACTTATTCCGGCATGGTCTAATGCATATTTCAGCAAAATTTCAGCCCAAACGGACATCACTAACCATTGTTTTGACCGCGATTTAGCTTTTAAACTTAAAAATTAAATATAAAATTTTTTAAAGCCTATTTTGAAAAAAACTCTTGTTGCGGTCCGAGATTATCATTGACCCAATAACTGTAAAAAATCTTAGCCCAAACGGATGATGGGAAGGCACTTTTTGACGACTACAAAGGTTTTGTGGCATACATACATACATACATACAAACAAACGCAGACCCCCCCCCCCCCCCCCCCCTCGAAACGCAATTTAAATCGGCTGTTAAAATTCGAAATTTCACTCTTTTTCAATTTTTAAAAGCTTATAGTATGCAAAAAGTGTCGCCGGTTCCGATGGTGTATTCAGTTTTGCGATCCGATGCTTGGTTCTTTTTTAAATCCGGAAAAGGACCCCAAAAGAGTCGTATGGGGGGGGGTACCTCAAACCAAAAGGGGTTAGCGGGCTACGCCCGCTAACCCCGATAGTCGAATTTGTAGGATTGCAATTTCTTTAGCCATTTAAAAGGAATATTCCGGGTTAAATCGTCCGTCAAAGTCAAAGTAAAGAACTTATCGCGAAAGCTACTGCGCCAACTAAGCTAAAATCTTCAGAAAATACGTTTTTGGTGACTGTTTTGCAAAATATACCAAGATCAAAAATGGTCCGAACGGAGGAATATAGCATATTTGTTTTTTTACGTTTATACATAGCGGGATAGCAGGATAATTTATTTTTGCACCTGCTGCGATAGCTTAGGTTCCCTTCAAGATGTTAGGGTATGATTCCTACTAATCCGACCATGATCTTTCAGATGATGTTAAAAATGGAGGTGAAAAACTGCCCAGCCATAATGGCCGAGTGGCTCGTGGATGGCCTTTCAGCAGCACCCATTAATTTGAAAATGCCGACCTTAAAACGTCATGAGCAATAACAGCGTCATCTTCAATATTGGAGATCCAGTCCTTACCTTGAGATCTCGGTGCACAATTCCGTTATCATGCATATAAGCGGTAGCCTCGAGGATTTGTAGAAACCATTTCTTCATGCGATCTACAGTTCTGCTTTGGATCGACCGGTTCTCATCCAGCCAATCAGCTAGTGTAGTTTCCATGAGCTGCAATTATGTCGGAGAAGCCAAGGGGTGGGGCTTCGATACCTCCATCTGAATATAGTAATAGACGTAGGGCACATGCGGCTGCTTGGGCGATGTGGTGGTTGATCGACGATCGAAACCGGGAGTAGCGGATGGGCGAAATTCAATCAGTGTTTCCGGGTTGGAAGTAACTGAGCACTTGACCGTTCACGAAGAAAAACCACACCGTTGTAGTCAGCTGTTACGGCCTCGATTTGGTCTTCAGACGCTTGAGCTACGCTGTTCTCGGCCTCCTGCGCTCGCGATTGTTCTTTGTTTTCTTCCTACAATAACTTGTGACTTTGGATTCTTTGGGTACCTGCCGGTTCTCAGACGCAGTCTCTACCCAGGATCCAAAATACCGAACGATGCCTGGGTGACTAAGTCTGGCCATGGCTAATACCTGAAACAAGAACATGAAGTTATGCCGGACACGAATTAATGTCGAATTACTGTCACTAAACGGTACACATAGGATAACGGGGGGAATAACGGGGGGGGGCACTCAAACTTTTTATATGATAAAAGTATTTTTAAATATGCTTTTTTCGGGCTGTAAAAAAGCTCTTAGTATATTTTTCGGTCCTCTATCGAATGGCATTTTCAAAATATCGAAAATATTCAAAACGCCGAAATTTCCCCCCGTTATCCTATGTGCTGCCCATAGTTTTCAAAAATAGTTTTTCGCTATAAAACTTTTATAAGACATTTTTTCGCGTTGTAAAAAAATCTCTTAGTATAATTTTTGATGTTCTATAGATTCGCGTTTTCAAAATATCGAAAATCTCAAAAATTTGGCTCCCCCCCCCGTTATCCTATGTGCTGCCCATGGATTTTGATCAATTTTTGTTTATTCGATAAAAAATTTAATCTACATTATTTCGGGCTGAAATTAATTCTCCTAGGGCAGTTTTCGACGCTTTATCGAATGACGTTTTCAAAATACCGAAAATTTCGAAAATTGCGAAAATTTGACTTCCCCCCGTTATCCTATGTGCTGCCCATAGATTTTCCTCAATTTTTGTTTATTCAAAAAAAAATTTCCGTTACATTATTTTGGGCTCAAATTAATTCTCTTAGTATATTTTTCGACGCTCTATCGAATGGCACTCGCAAAATCCCTCAGTAATTGCAAATTGATAATAATGAGTGCCCCCCCGTTATTTTATCCCCCCCCCGTTATCCTATGTGTACCCACTAAACTCATTTTTCTTAATTGATTTTTCCGAAATATCATTTTTTCTCAGATCATTTTTCCTAAAGTTCCTTTTTTCCAAAAACCGGCTAAATATCGAAAAGGCCTCAGTTGAGTATGATCCACGACGATTTTTTTTTCTAATAAATTCAGATATGCTTAGCAATGTCATAGGAGGTCTTTTAGTGGTACGTTTAGCCTAGATCTGGCGATATTGGAAGCGAAAAGTCTCAATGAAGATAAGAAAAAAGTTTATTAAATGCCAACGAATGGCGTTAGTATGCTAAAACGACAGCATTTGGTCTTTTTTTATATTTTTACGCATCCCTATTCACATGACAAATTTTAGGAAATGTGAATCTTAGGAAAAATGAACATAAGCAGCCGGACACGCCGACCCAATGTTCGAAGGCTGAATATTTTCTTCCCGCGCAACAAAAGCCAAGTGTATTCTTGCAGCTTACCTCACTCCGTGCACGTTCCCTGGCATTTGGCTCGTCAACGACAGGAATTTGCTTGATAGCATAGAAGTGCTCATCGATAATGTTTCTGGCAGAAAATACCAATCCAAAGCCTCCTCGACCGATGACGCTTTTGTTATCAAAATCGGTCTCAAATCTGGAAGCTAGGCTTATGCGCAGGTTCATTTATTTTTTTCCTATTTTTCCCGTCCCGTAGGAGGAGAATTATTATTTGGGTTCTGGACCGTTAGCGGGGGGCTTTTTAGCGGGGGAACAAAATTTTCCATTGTGATTCTCTACGGATTTATAACAAAATATAAATAATTTCACACATAGTTTTTATATATAAAAACAATAAAAATTTTCGAAAATTGTTGACTTTTTGATCAAAAATGTATGAAAAAAAGACAAGGTCAAAATTTTCGAATTTCCAAAAAAAATTATAACGTCTACCGACCAAAGATACCATAAACACGATAAAAACACATAATATATCATCAACAGGTATAGGTGGAAAAATAGAAATTGGTTTCGCCCTGTTAAAATCCCTCCGCTAATAGTTCAGAACCCTTATAGTAATAGCATTTTAGGCCTTTTTAGGTAAGAAAAGTGCGTCAAAGATATCAGACATGGCAATTCCGATCGGCCGAGCCGCGCGGCCGGGCCGGCGGCCTAATTTCCATAAAAAACGCGGCCCCCTACGAGCCGCAGTAATTAGTTACTTCCGGAAATGCGGCTTCGCGGCCGAGCCGCATTTTCATCGCGGCTCGGCCGGGCCGCCGCGGCCAAGCCGCAAACCGGAAGTGGCTCATTGACATATCGAGAAACCGCGAATTTCATGCCAAATCGGAATGGAAATGAGAAAATTAAGGTTGTCGAGTATGGATATTCCTCGCTAGCAGGCTAAATACGCATTGCATCTCTGATTTACGTGCCGGAAGTACTCAAAACTCATTTGGATGCGGCCTCAAAAGCCGCGCGGCTTGGCCGCCGTGCGGCCTCAAAACGGAAAAAAGCCGCGGCCGCGCCGGAAGTGCGGCCAAGCCGCGCGGCCCGGCCGCATTCTAATTTTTGCGGCCGAAAAAGCCGCGCGGCCCGGCCGATTGCCATGTCTGAAAGATATTCAAGTTTTTCCAGAAAAAAATAGTTCTTCGATTTTTTTGGTCCAAAAGGTATAGGGTATGAAAAATGCCTCGTCCGTTCTTTAACCTTTTTGTTTTTAGTAACCGCGATTATGAAATCTAAACAGTATAAAAACAGTCTATAGCTTACAATTGAGGTTAGGCTAAACAAAGTCAGAAAACCACGAACTAGAACTCGTAATTTGAAGAGTGTGTGCTGAGGTGTGTTGAATAATTTTATGACCCGCCATAAATTTCATTCATACCCCTACAAAGTTGGGTTCATAAATCTACTTTGGCACCAGCTCTGCGCTATCTTCAACAAAATTATGCTTACTTCGAAGGTAATTGCTCCCTGGGGCTTTCAACGCTGTTTCGGCCCTCCTCGGATACCAGTGGAGGACAAGCGTCCGTTTCCCTGCGAGATGTTCGGCTCAAATTTTGTTCCTGTACGAGCTCATTACAACATCTTAACATTCGAAACCACCTTCCGACTGTTTGGAGCAGTATCTTGGAAGATTACTTCAATAGTAATCGCATGGCGTCGGGGTCGAATTGGGGGCATGGTGATTCTTCCCCGCCATTTCAACCAGCCAAATTGACGCTGAAACCATCGTAGGGCCCGAATTGCAAGATATCGCAATAGAGCTTTCACAGCTTCGCTAAATTAAATACATACAAGCAAAAAAAAACACTGCCATACATGATAGCACTGAGAGACCAGTCAACATTATCTTGATCTGGATTGAACCGGGCGTCCATCTATTAGCAAACCTAAAATTGTCCTATGCCGAACTGTGTGATGTCCAACAGGAGGGCAAAAGCGGAATTTTAGCAAATAAAAGAAAATGGTAATATATTTGTTTAATATTGAGTTAAATCATGTTAGTGAGAATAATTATCAGTTACTCCAATTTGGAGTTGGAGTGATAGTTACTCCAATTTGGAGTTTAGCTAAAAGGAGTAATATGATTGGCCTTTCGACCCTGGTCTAATAATGCAGGTAGGTTACACTAGGATCTGGTCATCCTCGGTTTGAATCCCTAGAGGATGAAATTTTGGATTAATTATGAACGGAAATTACCGAGTGTCAAGCGGGTCCAAACTAGTCCGGCGCCAGACGGGTCCGAGGGGCGAGCGGGTCCAAATGGATCCACGATCCAAAAGTTTATAGGTTTTATTTATTTACAAAAAACATTTTCATAATTAATGACTGGGGTGACAGATTTATCAGAGAATCTCGAATGCTTTTCTGGTTTGCAATGGGGAGTTTTTAATTTACTTTTTGCCTAGATTTGCAATGCAACCAGCCAGAATTTGTTCAGTTTCTAATTTCTGACTTTTCTAAATTGATACAAGCGCATGACGGTCAACGGCTTGCAGGTACGAACGGCCAAAAGGGGGGTCTGAGTTTGAAGACATTTGGGCAAACCCCTACAATAATCGATTTCGTTTTTATCATGAATTTCAGAAGGGATGCGAGTGACTGGGTCTGATAAACGATTTATGTGCCCGTGCAGGTTAATGGGCGTTTCCAGCTCAGCCCTCACAAAGAGCTATTGAAACGATCCGCCGCCAGCGGGCCATTGAGAAAATTAGCAACTGACAAGGGAACCTCAAGTTGGCACGGTGGAATTTCGAAAAACGCTCGCGGCTACCCCTAGGTTTTCGACTATGGCGATTCCAACGGTCCAGTCAGAATTTCCTAAATGGGCCTCTGGACAGAGATACAGCGCTTCCGGAAAATGATGATTTACATCCGAAAAATTAGCATTTGCGGTAGGTTTATGAGGCTCTCCCATTGCTATGGAATCACCGGTTGAGTGGCCGAGTGGTAAGCGACTCGCTTGATAGGATATTGACGAGGGTTCGAATCCGCTCACGATTTTTTATTTTGCTTTTTGACCGGAACTTTCTGCCCAACTCCAAGTTTTGGTTACTTTTTTCGAAAATTCGTTCTGTTTTTGAAATGTCTAAAAGCGTTGGCGAAACCAAAAAATGCTAAAAATTTCATCCGAGTGACTCATGGTAAAAAACGGAGATGGGAACACCCAGCTGTTCGCATAATTTTTGCGAAGTTTTGAGGCTTCTTTGGAGTTGTCAGCCTGGAACCATAACCAAAAAATTTTCTTATAGCAAAAACCAAAAGTTAGAGTTGGGCAGGAAGTTCCGGTCAAAAAGCAAAATAAAAAATCGTGAGCGGATTCGAACCCTCGTCAATATCCTATCAAGCGAGTCGCTTACCACTCGGCCACTCAACTGGTGAGTCCATAGTGATGGAAGAGCCTCATAAACCTATCGCTAATGCTAATTTTTCGGATGTAAATCATCATTTTCCGGAAGTGCTGTATCTCTGTCCAGTGGCCCATTTAGGAAATTCTGACTGGACCGTTGGAATCGCCATAGTCGAAAACCTAGGGGTAGCCGCGAGCGTTTTTCGAAATTCCACCGTGCCAACTTGAGGTTCCCTTGTGAGCATTATGAACAATTATTAACGAACAAAACATTTGAAAACCTCTGAAAACTCTCTGAAACCATTTCTCCAGTCAAGTTCCCCTCCCCGGTTCTCCCTCCAAAATGAGTAAGCAAAGATGGTACTTTGGGGAGGAGGAGATGCAAAAAGAAGGGCTTTTGCTATATGAAAACGAGATCTGGAATCAATTTTCGGCACTGAGCTGTTAGCGGGGGGTGAGCCACTTTGGCCTATGCCCTGTCAGGGGGGTGAAGTATAATAATAATAAATAGCTCATAAATAAATAGCTAATAATAAAATAGGCACCATTCATGCAGCTTTTATACCGTTTTTAAATATAGCAAGTTCCTACAAAAATGAAAATTTTCGAAAAATGCCGACATTAACGTCAAAATTTTTCAAAATTGCCCGAAATTAAAAATTTTGATAGGGCTTATTCGTGATTAAAGATTACTAAAAATACTGTAGAATGGACTATTAATCGGTAGTTTGGTAGATAGGTATGGGCTAGATAGCACACATCCTCATCTGGTAGTAGTCCTGTCGCGAATTTGCTAACAAGGAGACGTTTTTGAGTGTCGTCGGGACTTTGGCACCGGACCAAGCCTATCTTGTGCAGAATTTTACGCTGATTCCGGATATGGTAACCGTTTTTGCGGAATAGCCATTTCTCGAAAGTTATGAACGATTTAAACTTCAAAACAGTCCAAAATCGGCTACTTCCGTTAGTCATAAAAGACGTCGGAATAGGTTTTAGGCAAAACCAGATAGTGCATCTTGTTCAGAAAAAAAATTCTCTATAAAATAAGCTACTTAACTCAAAAATGCTGGAATTTTGAAAATTTTTGTAAAATTAGGGGCCTCCCAATTAATCAAATTTTTCCAACTTTTCAATGATTTTGGAAAAGATGGTACATTTTATAGAGAATTTTTTTCTGAACAAGATGTACTATCTGGTTTTGTCTAAAACCTATTTAGAAGCCTTCTATGACTATTGAAAGTAGCCGATTTTGTGCTGTTTTGACGTTTAAATCGTTCATAACTTTCGAGAAATGGCTATTCCGCAAAAACGGTTGCCATATTCGGAATCAGCGTAAAATTCTGCACAAGATAGGCTTGGTCCGGTGCCAAAGTCCCGACGACACTCAAAAACGTCTCCTTGTAAGCAAGATACGCTAATATTCCAGTAGCGAATTTGCTAAAAAGATTAATAAAAAAATTAAAATCAAATAACAAACCTGGAAAACATTTAAAAGTTATCAAAAAAATTTTCCGAGTAATAGCTTTGTGATTTTATAATCTATGATTTTAACTTCGAATTTTTACATTTTGTATAAATACATCTAATTTAATAGTTTTAACGCATGAAATAAAAAGAAAGGGCTAGTAAAGGAGAATACCCGCTCAGAATCTAGCTTAATTTAAGCAAAAAAGGTTTAATTTTACATAAAAGCTGACACTATTTTTACACACAAGCAATTTTTATATAAATTTGGATATTAAGTGGCTAGCAAAAACCAATATAACGAAATAGAATTAATAATAATAAGTTTTAATTACCCATTAAAACGATGATAGATTTTCTTTAGCGTGTCGTCTAGGTTATCCAATACCTTTTGTATAGACTATCAAATTACACCTCCCCCGCGATTCTGCGACTGTTTATGATGGAATGGTGCTAGGAACACTAGGAAACTATTGACGATATGGCACGGCTATTGATTATTTTCTCGTTGCTATATGCTTTTCATTACACTATAGCTAAAGGTATCGCATTTTTGGGTTAAACCCTATCCAGTTTTCTAAAGGTTTTTTTTGCAGAATCAAACATCAGCGACTATCAACTCGAAGTGTCAAAGCTCGAAAAACGTCTCTTTACCGACTACGATTCGAAGGTTCGTTTTTTTAATTTTTTTCTATACTTTTGCTTTCTAGACACCCCCATCGCCGCAGGGAGCCGGAAAACCCGTGGTGGTAAGAGAAGAAATATTCTATTTTTCGTAATCTTTTTATATCTTTACAGGTAAACCTACAACTCCACTGCACCCACCTGGCCGTCCCAAAAGGCGATGTGGCCACCCTGAAATTCCATGGAACACTGTTTTATGTAATTTTACATTTTACTAATTTATATATTTTATCTATTAGATTATATACTTTATAGCTTGCTTTATTTTATGTAATTTCTATTCTCTTTTATTGCAGCGTTGGGTAGACGATCGTCTTGGCTGGAACCCGGCCGACGAATCCGGCCAAAAACGCATACTTCTATCAAGTTTTTGGAAGATTTGGAGGCCGACGATCGTTCAGCAAATGTCGTTAGTAAATTTCGTACTTTTTACAGAACCTTTTTGGTACTGGGCTGTTAGCCGGGGGGGCAATCTAGCCGATTCTTTTACGTTTTTCTGGGAATTTGGTGGTTTTAATAGTTTTTGAGTACTAAAATGAATTTTTTTGCTCATTTTCGGACAATCTTTAACAAAAATCAACTTTTTTGCTAAATTACTTAATTTTTATAAATTTTCAATTACCAAAAAAGCCGTAAAAATAGTTAGGTGCCCCACTCGTTAACAGACCCGTACCCATCTTTTTATAGCGGAATCCACAAGGTCCTACAGCCGTCGAAAACTCCAAAAGTTACTGCCGTGTTACACGTTGATGATGCAAATCACTTCCAGGTAAAGAAACCTGTATAAAATCTCTCATTTATTATCGAGGTTATGTTGAATATAGCAAGCTAGCCCCCCCCCGTTAACGTACCAGAACCGAAGTGCTCTAGAAAGCAGCCGTCGATTTTCTGCACGAGGTCGAGTTTGCGATACCTTGCCAAGTCAGCGGAAAATACCCGCGGGAACGCTTGGAGTAAGTTTTCTACAGTTTTAGCCCACTAGTCGCTAAATTGTAGATGTTCTTTCTTCCTCTACTCTTATCATCCATCAAAGGGTGTCGTATTTGACGAGCAAGAGGGCTATGTTCTATTTTCACAATTTACAGGTAGCTTTAAACATCGTAGCCAACCTTAAAAATGATATTAAAATTAGGTACTTTCGCATCATCGGGGGGGCGAGCTTTTTTCTTTAGAATCGAACTTTTGTTGTCATATAAACAGAAAAATTTTGCAAAAATGTATTTGCTAGTTCAAAATGTGAAAGATATAACGTTTCCTAGATAAATCCAAAACGATCGAATTGTCGACCAAAAATAGCGAATTTCAAGAATTTTTCATTTTTTTAGATATTTTTCCACTTGAAATTTACTTATTTTACTTTTTCTTACAAATTTTACTAAAAACAATATTAAAACAATTATTATTACGTCAATACACATTTCTGGAATTCGCCCCCCCCCCCTATAATGCAAAAGATCCTAAAAAATTATTGCTATCTTTTCCAGAAAGTATCGATTGGGATCCGGTGGAATTTGGGGAATGGAGCCTCGAATCTTCGTCCCAAAAGCTAATGGGCTACGAGATCAAATCGGCAGAGCTTTTTGAAAAGTCAACAACAACGGCCTATCAGCGGTAACGAACGAAAAGATACTAAAACTCAATTAAACTAGACGAAAAACTTTAAACTAACTAAAAACTTAACAAAATAACTGAAAATCCCTTCTAGAAGCGCCCTGGTCGTCAAGCTAACTATCAATCGATCGTCCGCTTCAAGAGCGTTATTGACCTTTGTGCCGATCTTGATTGTCAATTTAATAGTGGGAATTTGTTAGATTTTTAACTACTTTTCAGCTTATTTGCGGCTGGATCTTCCCACAGCCATATTCGACGTGGATGTCTGCATCTACCGTTATAATGTTATCCACAGTCATTAGAGATGTCCAATCGACAATTCCGCTTTATGACAACAAATTGAATGGCATTGGTGAGTTCCTTCAGATTATAAAACCTGAGAAGGAAGCATTCTGGGCTCTTAGCCACTACGATTCATCCTTCAATAAAAACGCGCACGAGAGGGGGCGAAGGGGCTAGGCTACGGGGCGCTCCAATACCCCTCGCGTAATGCATTGTCAAGCCAAGGGGTGCTATCTTTTCCACTTTCAACTGGCTATAACTTTTTTCTGAGAAGATTTCATAATCTACTTGAGTGTACACAAAAATAGAACAGCTTCTGCTCTATCTTTTGGTCCAGGTTTCCTGAAAATCGTACACGGCAATCGGGCGCCCGGTCGGTTTGTAGTCGAAAAAAATGAGGTACCTAAGACAACGGGCATCATAGGGAAGCTAAATGTTTGTCCATAGCGCCTCAATTGCATTTTTTTTGATAAACTATAGGCTAGCAACTATCCAATAAAGTGCAAAATCGCATCACCTTGACATCTACATCAGGCTGCAATAGAAAGTTAGTTAAAATTTTCAACTGGCTATAATACTTTTTCCTGGCTGTTCTGGAATCTGCTTGAAAGCTAGGAACATAGAACAAACTTTGCTATATCTGCCGCAACCAGTTTTAGAATGTCGTAGCGTTGTGATTTTAACAGCGGTCGATTTGGATATATGCATGAGTCCGCTGTTTTTCTTCATCCATTCTGCGCGAAAGAAAGTGATAGGATGCTTCTTGATTCGTCTAGAGTCAGGACATTCCACTAGGAACATTTTCCACAAAAAAGCAAAACGAAAATGCGGAGGCCTGCGAACCCGGCAACCGAACCCGCGTCCCCTGTCTCGGGGCTGAACCGCCGCCTTAGACCACTACACCACGCCCCGACCACCCCTCCCGTGCGCGCTCTGAAAGGCCGTGTAGCGGGGGGTGATTCCTAACGGGAGAGCGTTTTATAGCGTTTCAAGGTGTTATATTTTAGTAAGTTTTATGATAAGAGAGAGAAAATTCGGAAAGTTTTAAAAAATGGAATTTTTTACCAAAAATCCACATTTTTCAAAACCTTAACAATTGTTCTTTAGTAACTTACTGGCTTAAAAACTACGTAAATATCTAGCAATATGGCGTTTTTTGGGTGATGGCTTCAATCTAGCCCCCCGCTAAAAGACCAGAACCAAATCGTAATTCGAAATTTCAGCGCTGACCATCGTATTTTTATGGGTATCGACATTCATGTCACTGATCACCCACCAAATTCTAAATCTCGCCCGGGTACGCCGCGAATCTGTCCGTTTATTGCCAATACTCGAGCGAATGCCCTTATTTACACGATTAGAGACGCAACTGCTCAATCGGCCCGACAGAGGTTTGTATAAGCTTTTGAGGCCCAGTAAAATCGATATGTCAAAGACCTCTACTAAAGATTTTCGCCTTTAGATACTAAACAACTCCAGCTACCCCCGGCCCAAATCGTCTACCCGCTGCTCATCATTGCCATCCTGCACTTATTAATCGTTCCGATCCTTTTATTCTAATGCTTGAGGATTGAAAACTAATTAATATTTATGGTTCTATCCTACCTTATATAATTTGGTCGCGTATCTTTGTGTTTGTGTGTGTGTGTGCGGAGGTCAGTTTCGAGGCCCGATTTGAGGGCCTTCCCGTGTTCAAAACGCCCCAATTTTTTGTCACTCGGTGGAATCGACCCTCCTCTATCCGATGGTGTTTTCAGAATTCCGATAAAATACAAGTTTACAAAGGTAAAGGCGATTTTCATTCATTTTGAGGTCCTGGGGGCTCAGATTGCATATTGTCAAAAAATAAAAATTCCCTCATTCTTGCAAATTGCACTCGCGGTTTTGGTCGGGGACAGGGCAAGGGGGTCCGGAAGGACCCGAGCCCTATCAGAAAGTCAAACTTTTCAGTGCAAGGCCGCATAATCCAGCGCCCCAAGGCTCCGCGAAGCGGGTTTGGGCGCTGGTT
>CATQJA010002444.1:0-28766 GCA_958295435.1 Mesorhabditis spiculigera
CGCAGGGTTTGCCAGGTCGTGCCAATGGATTCAGGCCCGCTATGTCAATCGGTGCTCAACGATTAATCTGAGCAACACACCTTTTGCGTGGAGCTTGATGTAGGAAGTTCCAAGTACGGCGTCGGATTTTCCTGGCGTTATATGGGGCTGGTAAACAACATTTGAAATAATTCCGTCTAGTGCTGAAGGAACTGAACGCAAATCACATATAGCGCTTCATGACCTCTTAAAAAGGAATTTATTTGCTGCGGTTGGTAGGCTGTTTGTCGAGCCAGCTGAAGATGCTGAGTTCCAAGTCTTGATTGCATCATGGCGTTTGCTGTTAAAATTGCCTGGAGGGAGGGGTTCGCTAGAAACACAAATAGTTTCCAGAATGAGGTGCCCAAGGCGCAAGTCAACTCTCCCAAACTTGATTTCAACGCCGGTGGTGCTCAAAGAAAGTCAGGCTGCCGCTAAAGGCCCGTGATGGTTATGAGGGGACTACAGCAACGGCGAAGAGCAACACCCGCTGTCTGAGCGTGGCAGGGTCGAGCATCAATAAAAACAACTTTGACAGCGTACTGGGTGAGTTCACTCCTAGTCACCGACTCGCTGTGACCTGACACGCTTGTCCGACGACTGGGGTCGGACACGTCTGTGGGCTGAGTTTCCGTCGTATGAAGGACTTTGAACCAGAGCAGGTAGCTCGCCAGATTCCTGCAGCTGCGAGCCCTGTTGGCGATGCGCAATCTGCTGCGTGACCTCCAAGTCCAACCTGCTGGATAACGCGACCTTTCGTCAGGAGCTGGAACGCATCCTCAAGGACGATGCACTGGTGTTGCGCTGCGCGCTGAATTGGCCACCCTGGCTTGCCAAGACGATCGTTAATTAATAAGGAAGTTACATATTATGTCCCTGGAGCAATCACCCCAAGCTTCTCAGCTGACTAACGCCTATCAAGCAAGCGGGCAAGGTGTCTATGGCGCGTTATTCGCTAAAATCAACCTAAGCCCGGTTGCGGAGTTGAGCGGTATTGATGTTTTTCAAAACTCCGAAGCATTGTCAGAGGTGTCCGCTGATGAACGGGTCACCGCGGCCGTCAGTGTGTTTTTGGAACTACTGAAACAGTCGTCGCATAAAGTAGAACGCTTGGACAAAGTGTTGCTGGATGAACATATCGCATCCCTGGATGCACAGATCAACCGGCAACTTGACACCGTCATGCACCATCCCGAGTTCCAGCGCGTAGAGTCAACTTGGCGTGGTGTAAAGTCGCTGATAGATCAGACCGATTTTCGCCAGAATGTGCGTATCGAACTGTTGGATATCAGCAAAGATCATCTGGTACAAGATTTCGAGGATGCGCCTGAGATCGCTCAGAGCGGTCTGTATCTGCACACCTACACCCAAGAATATGACACCCCGGGAGGCGAGCCGATTGCGGCGGCCATTTCCAACTATGAATTCAGCCGCAGCCCGCAGGATATTGCGCTTTTGCGCAATATTTCCAAAGTGTCTGCAGCTGCCCACATGCCGTTCATCGGCTCTGTAGGCCCGGCGTTCTTTGGCAAAAAGTCCATGGAGGAAGTGGCCGCCATCAAGGACATCGGCAACTACTTTGATCGTGCCGAATACATTAAATGGAAGGCGTTCCGCGAGAGCGATGATTCCCGTTACATCGGCTTGCTGATGCCTCGTGTGCTGGGTCGCCTGCCTTATGGCCCGGACACCGTTCCGGTCCGAAGCTTCAACTACATTGAAAGCGTGAAGGGCCCGGATCACGAGAAGTACCTGTGGACCAACGCTTCATTCGCATTCGCGGCAAACATGGTGAAAAGCTTTATCACCAACGGGTGGTGTGTGCAGATTCGCGGCCCGCAATCGGGCGGCGCGGTGACTGAGCTGCCGATTCACCTGTATGACCTGGGCACTGGCAATCAGGTGAAAATCCCTTCGGAAGTGATGATTCCGGAAACCCGCGAATTTGAATTCGCCAACCTCGGGTTTATCCCTCTTTCGTACTATAAGAACCGCGACTATGCGTGTTTCTTCTCGGCCAATTCGGCCCAAAAACCGGCGCTGTATGACACCCCCGACGCCACTGCCAACAGCCGGATCAATGCGCGCCTGCCGTACATTTTCCTGCTGTCGCGCATCGCCCATTACCTGAAGCTGATCCAGCGGGAAAACATCGGGACGACCAAGGACCGCCGTTTGCTGGAGCTGGAGTTGAACAAGTGGGTCGGTGGGTTGGTGACCGAAATGACCGACCCGGGTGACGACCTTCAAGCCTCCCACCCGCTGCGTGACGCCAAGGTGACGGTAGAAGACATCGAAGACAACCCCGGCTTCTTCCGCGTCAAGCTTTACGCGGTGCCCCACTTCCAGGTCGAAGGCATGGACGTCAACTTGTCGCTGGTTTCGCAGATGCCCAAGGCAAAAGCCTAAGCCACTCCGTAGGGAAATAATGAGATGAAAATCGACCGCCCCCTGTGGGCTGCGGGGGCGTTGCTGTCTCCGCAACAATTCCAGCAGCAAGCACGTTGGGAGGCCTGGACTAACGAGAACCTGGCCCATTTGTCGTTGGTACACCCTTGGGGCGTCCTGGGGGTTGCGTTCGATGGGCAAGCCTTGCGCCTGGGTAAGCTCAAAGCTACCCAGGTTCGAGTGCGCATGCCCGATGGTACGTTGGTCGATACCGATCACGTGGATCGGCTGCCACCCGCCTGGAGTTAGACCGGTTGCTCCCCGAGGCTGCTCGGGACGCTACGCTGCTTCTGGCGTTGCCGTTGGAACAAGCCAACGGCAACAACTGTGTGTTCGAAGGGGAAAGGGCCGATCGGCCAACGCGCTATCGTCAGGATTGGCGACGAGTGCAGGACATCTACGCAGACGAGGTGCAGTCCATCGGTGTGCTGGAGCACGCGCTGACCTTGCGCCTGGCTGATGATGAGAATGCTGACTACCTGACATGCCCGGTCGCACGCCTGGTGCGTGACGGGCAAGGCGCCTGGAATATTGACCCTGATTATGTACCGCCGTTGCTTAGCTTCGCGGCCCATGCAGGGTTGCTGACCCAACTGGATAACCTGTTGACCCAGTTGGCAGCCAAACGTCAACGGCTGATGGGCATGCGCCGCGAGAGCAACCAGCGCATGGCAGATTTTGCCGTGGCCGATGTGTCGTTGTTCTGGTTGCTCAATGCATTGAACACCTATCAACCAGTCCTGGCGGACATCAAGTCACACCCTGCACGGCACCCCGAGCAGGTGTACCTCGAGCTGGTCAAGCTCGCCGGCAGCCTGCTGACATTTTCCCTGGAACACGACATCGACAAGATTCCTGCCTATCGGCATGAACAGTTGGAAACCGTCTTCCCACCCTTGATGCGCACTGTCTCCACCTTGCTGGAGGCCAGCCTGCCGTCACGAGTCATTGCCCTGGTGCTGGAGGAGGTTGGGGCCAACCGCTGGCAGGTCACGCTCAACGATGCACGCCTGCGTGAGCGGGACGGTGCCGACTTCTACCTGTCGGTACGTTGCCGTATGCCGGCGGCTCAACTGCAAAGCCAGTTCCCGCGCCTGTGCAAAGTGAGCACATCAGACGATGTCAATCACTTGGTCAATGCTGCGCTTGATGGTGTTCCGTTGCAGCCGCTGAGTCATGTGCCGGCGGCGATTCCGCTACGCCTGGAAAACCAGTACTTCGCCCTTGATCTTGGCAGCGCCAAGGGGCAGGCGATGCTGGCCGAAGGCACGTGTGCCATTTACGTCCCCAGCACGTTACTGGACATCAAGCTTGAACTGTTTGCGGTACTGCGCACATGAATCTGACCGCCTTGAACAAACATACCTTCACTGCGCAGGATCTTGACGCCCTGTTGCAAGACATTTATCTGCTGGTCGTCGAGTTGCACCAAGGGGCTTCGCTGCAAAACAGTCCGCAGTTGCCGGAGCGCTGCGCGAAGCAGGTCGAACAGGTTCGACAGGGCCTCAAGGACGCCGGCGTCGGTGCGCGCAGCCTCGAGCTGATCAGTTACGCCCAGTGTGCGTTGCTGGATGAGACCGCACTGGGTTGTGCCAAGGGAGAGGCCCATGCCAATTGGGCTCGCGAGCCCTTGCAGGCAAAGTTCTTCAATCGTCATCAGGCCGGTGAGTTCCTGTATGAAGATATCGGCGAAGCGCTGCGTCGGCCCGCGTCTGATGTGCTGGTGCTGACGGCATTCCAGCGAGTTCTGATGCTCGGTTTTCAGGGGCGCTACCGCGATGTAAACGATCCTGAGCGCGAGCAACTGTTAACCGCCCTGAATGCGCGGGTCGTTCCTCTGCAACTCAATCACACGCTGACGACGCACCGCGTTGGCCGCGGGATACACCGTCTGCGCTGGGTAGGTTCGCCACTGGCGCACGTGCTGATGGCGGGCCTGTTATTGGCCGGCACCTGGTGGGGGCTGGACCACTGGCTGGGCGGCCTGATCGTCACGCTTTTACCAGGTCAGGGGTGAGAGCGTGATGACACTCAAGCTGACACGAGGCCTCTGGCTGTGGGCCGGTGCGCTGGCCTTGACCCTGTTGCTGGTTATTCCGCTCACCGCCGGGGTGCGTGCAGTGGCCGCTTTGGCCATTGTACTAATGCTCGTCTGGGGGTGGGTCCGAACGGGGCGTCGTTTTGCATGGCGCGGCCGACAACTGTTGCTGGCTGGCGATATGGCCCTGCCACCGGCAGGTTATCGCAAGCCTGTGGTGCTGGTCTGTGGCGATGGGCTGGCGGGGCTCTTTGGCGAGCTGCCTGCCGAGCAACTGGTGCTGCGCACCACCGCGCAAGGCTGTTATGTGTGCGTACCGGTTCTTGACCAACTCGTGTCGATCACAGCCAGTATCCAGGCCCGGCGTCCGGATTGGGCGGGACAATTGTGCGTGATGTTTATCGCCAACCCCGCAGAGCACACGGATTCAGCCGCATTGGGTGGTCGGGTACGTGCTTTTCGTCATCAGGTCGCCCTGGTGCGCAAGCGCGGTGTGGCGCTGCCGCTGATGCTGGTGAGCTATCTGCAAGCAACCAAAGGCGAGGGGGCCTGGTTCAGTTGGGAGTCCGGGCAAACCAGCCCTTACGTGAGTGAGGCTGGCGCCAGCGTCAGCTTGTTCGACTGGCAGGGGCAGGCCACCAACGGCGCGACTTACGCCGAACGCCTGTGCAGTGGGGTGCAGATAAGCAGTGCGTCGACGTGGCTGGGAGAAGTGCTACTCCCACACTTGGAGACGCGGCCCGTGGCCTGCGCGATCACTCTGGTACCGGGTCTTGCGCAGAGCATCGAAGGCAACCTGTGGCAACAATGGCTGCATGACAGGACCGGGTTGAGTGGCGCCGGACAATCTCCCGCAGGTTCCAGCCCGGCCTTGCCGTTTCCCGACCCTCTGCTGAATTTGCTACCGATCCATACCCGCAACCCCGCAGTTGTTCGGGCAGGTATTACGGCGCTGTGGCTGTTTGTGTCGGCCGGCGTTGTGGCGCTGGCCAGTTCGGCCTGGCAGAACAACCTGCTGTTGCGTCAGGTCAGTGATGACTTGCGGCGCTACACCACCATTCCCTCGGCCGACCATCGTGACCAGCCCCACTTCGTCTTGGGCGAAAACGCCGTGGCGGTGCTGCGCCAGGACGCCATGCGGCTGGATGACTACTACCGCCACGGCGCACCCTTGGGGCTGGGCCTGGGGCTATACCGCGGCGATCGGTTGCGGCTGTCGCTGCTGGCGACCATTGCCGATCACCGTCAACCGCCCGGGGCCCTGGGGCCCGCCGAGATCTCCAACCCGTTACGGCTCGACAGCCTGTCGTTGTTTGGAACCGGGAGCGCCGAACTCAAGGCGGGCTCAACCAAAGTCCTGATTAATGCACTGGTGGGCATCAAGGCTCAACCGGGTTGGCTGATTGTCATCGCGGGCCATACCGATCTCACCGGCAACGCCGCGCACAACCTTGAATTGTCCCGCGCCCGTGCCGCATCCGTGCGCGACTGGATGCAACGCATGGGCGACATCCCTGACAGCTGCTTCGCGGTTCAAGGCTTTGGCGCCAACCAGCCAATCGCCAGTAATGACACCGAAGATGGGCGTACTGCCAATCGCCGTGTCGATATCCGCCTGGTGCCGGAGACGGGGGCCTGCGCGCCGCCCACTGCGGTGTCAGGCAGGAAAACCTCTGTCGCATCCAGCGACATACACCCCTGAGAAAAGGAGCTTCACATGGCAATTCCCGTTTACCTATGGCTGCAAGACGACGGCGGCGCTGAAATCAAAGGGTCCGTTGACGTACAAAAACGCGAAGGCAGCATCGAAGTCATCGCGCAGGACCACAGCCTGTACATCCCCACCGACAACAATACCGGCAAGCTGACCGGCACCCGGGTTCACACCCCGTTCCTGTTCTCCAAGGAAATCGATGCCTCCAGTCCTTACCTGTACAAGGCGGTGACTACCGGCCAAACGCTTAAGAGTGCCGAGTTCAAATGGTTCCGCATTGATGATGCCGGCCAGGAAGTCGAGTACTTCATCACCAAGCTGGAAAACGTCAAGGTCGTGAAAGTCGCGCCGAAAATGCACGACGTCAAAGACCCGAGCAAAGAAAAACACAACCATCTGGAGCAGATCGAGCTGCGCTACGAGAAGGTCACCTGGACCTACAAGGACGGCAACATCATCCACTCCGACTCCTGGAACGAACGCCAAAGCGCCTGATGCACAGGACCGGCAGGCGCACGTGCGCCTGCCGGTGGGCGGTGTGCAGGGTTGAGCGCCCGTTCGCGGGCGTTCAGCCAAATACATCGAGTCCGTTTGACTACACACCGATAACTCCGAACAGGGATGTACCTGATGGTCCACAATTCCACTCGTTTGCTTCGCCGTCTGAACCCCTACTGCGCCCAGGCACTGAGTGCGGCAGCCACCTTGTGCCAGAGCCGTGCCCATGGACTGATCAGCATCGAGCACTGGCTGCTCAAATTGCTGGAGCAGGGCGAAGGCGACCTGACCCTGATTGCCCGTCGCTACGAATGGGATATGGACGCACTCTGGCGCGGCCTGCTCGACCACCTCGACACCTTGCCGCGCAGCGTGCAGGGCAAGCCGCAGTTGTGCGGCAAGCTGCAGCACCTGATCAAGAACGCCTGGTTGCAGGCATCCCTTGATGGCAACAACCACACCCTGCGCTCGGCTCATCTGCTTGGCGCTCTGCTGGAGATGCCCAGCCTGCTTGCCTGTGACGCTGCTTGGCCGCTGCTCAGTATCAGCGATACCCAGTTACAGCGTTTGTTCGAGTTGCTCGATCAACATTCAGAGGAGCGCCCGCAGGTACAGCAAGAAGCCGCGCTGGATTGCACCGAAGTGCCCGTCTCATCGGGCACCGACGGGTTGGATGTCATGCAAGTCATCCTGGATAAATTCACCCACAACGTCACCGCCAAGGCCTGGGCGGGGCAGATCGACCCGGTATTCGGTCGGGACGATGAAATTCGCCAGGTCGTCGACATTCTCAGTCGTCGACGCAAGAACAACCCGATTCTGGTGGGGGAGCCTGGGGTGGGTAAAACCGCTCTGGTTGAAGGCCTTGCATTGCGCATCGTCGAGGGCAACGTGCCCGACAGCCTCAAGCGGGTCAGTGTACGCATCCTTGACTTGGGCCTGTTGCAAGCCGGCGCCGGGGTAAAAGGCGAGTTTGAACAGCGCCTCAAAAACGTCATCGAGGCCGTACAGCAATCGCCCAACCCGGTGCTGCTGTTTATCGATGAAGCCCACACGCTGATCGGCGCCGGGAACCAAGCCGGCGGGGCCGACGCGGCCAATCTGCTCAAGCCCGCGTTGGCCCGCGGAGAGTTACGCACTATCGCCGCCACCACTTGGAGTGAATACAAACAGTATTTCGAACGCGATGCGGCGTTGGAGCGGCGCTTTCAGATGGTCAAGGTTGAAGAACCGGATGATGGGAATGCTTGCCTGATGTTGCGCGGCCTCAAGGAGCGTTACGCCAAGCACCACGGCGTGCATATCCAGGATGCAGCGGTGCAGGCGGCGGTCACGCTCTCGCGACGCTACCTGACCGGCCGCCAACTGCCGGATAAAGCGGTCGACCTCCTCGACACCGCCAGCGCCCGAGTGCGCATGAGCCTGGATTGCATGCCCCAGACGTTGGTCCGTCTGCGTGCTCGGCAAGGAGCCTTGGAGTTGGAGGCGCAGGCGTTGGAGCAGGATCAGCAGTTTGGCGACGACGGTGCCGATGAGCGCTTGACGACCATCGCCGCACAACATACCGAGTTGCATCACCAATGCATCGATTTGGAAGATCAGTATCAACACGAACTCGACCTGACCCAACAGTTGATTGAAGCGCGCCAGGCGCAGCCGCTGCAACGGGAGACCTGTGCAGCACTGCAGAAACGGCTGGACGAGATTCAGGGCAATCAGCCCTTGCTGTCCCTCGACGTCGATGCCCGTAGCGTCGCTGAAGTGATCGCCGACTGGACCGGTGTGCCCTTGGGCAGTCTGCTCAAGGACGAACAAGCCAACCTGCTGGAACTGGAATACCAACTGGGTGAACACGTCATCGGCCAGGAAGCAGCACTCGGCGCTTTGGCCCAGCGCCTACGTGCAGCCAAGACCGGCCTGACAGACGAAAAAGCGCCGCTGGGCGTATTTTTGCTGGTGGGCACCAGCGGCGTCGGCAAAACCGAAACCGCCCTGACGCTGGCCGACAAGCTATTTGGCGGGGAAAAGTCGCTGATCACCCTCAACCTCTCGGAATACCAGGAAGCCCACACCGTCAGCCAGCTCAAGGGCTCGCCGCCGGGCTACGTCGGTTATGGCCAGGGCGGTGTGCTCACCGAAGCCGTGCGCCAAAGGCCCTACAGCGTGGTGCTGCTCGACGAAGTAGAGAAGGCGCACCGCGACGTCCTCAACCTGTTCTACCAAGTCTTCGATCGGGGCTGCATGCGCGATGGCGAAGGACGGGAAATCGACTTTCGCAACACCGTCATTCTCATGACCTCCAACCTCGGCAGCGATGAACTGCAAGCCTGCCTGCAAGAGTTTCCTGGCGCGCCGGACAGCACCTTGCACGAGTTGCTACGCCCGATCCTGCGGGAACACTTTCAGCCGGCCTTGCTGGCCCGTTTCCAGACCCTGATCTACCGCCCGCTGCCAGCCGACGCCTTACAGCGCATCGTCGCGATCAAACTCGCCAAGGTGGCCAAGCGTTTACAGCGTCACTACGGGCTGGAATGCCAGATCGATGCCGCCCTCAACGACGCGTTGGTAGCCGCTTGCCTGTTGCCCGACACCGGCGCACGCAACATCGACAGCCTGCTCAACCAGCAGATCCTGCCGGTGCTCAGCCAGCAGTTGCTGCAACGCCAGGCCGCCCGACAGAAAACCCGCGGCGTGACCTTGGGCTACAGCGACGAGGAGGGCGTCATCCTGCATTTCATTGACGCCCAAGACGCGGTAGCGCCCGATGCGATGGAGGCCTGAACATGCTTAATGAACTGCGCTGCTTTTTCGACCACAGCCGCCACAAACTCACTGTTCGCAACGTTGATGCAGTACTCGACGTCCTGGCCTTCGAAGGCACAGAGGGCCTGAGCGAACTGTTCAACTACCGCGTGGAGTTCACCAGCACCGCCCGCGACATCGCTGTCGAGAAAATGCTCGGTCAGAACGCCACGTTCAGCTTGTACAGCGCACCGCAGCAATCGCCGATGCGCGGTTTCATCCCGCCGCCTGCCAGGCAGTTGCGCACGCTGCATGGCGTGGTCACCGGCTTCAAACGCCTGTCCGGTTCCGTTGATGAAGCCCGCTACGAAATCACCCTGGAACCCCACTTTGCCCTGCTGGGGCGAGGCCAGCAGTTCCGCATCTACCAACACCAATCCGTCCCGCAGATCGTCGAAAGCATCCTGCGCAACCGCCACGACTTTGAAGGCCAGGACTTCTTCTTCAACCTGGTGCGCGACTACCCCAAGCGCGACCAGGTCATGCAGTACGGCGAGAGCGATCTGGCCTTCATCACCCGCCTGTTGGCCGATGTGGGCATCTGGTACCGCTTCACCCGCGATGAACGCCTGAACATCGAGGTGGTGGAATTCCACGACGACCAACGCCACTACCAATTCAATGTCGAGCTTGCCTACCGCCCACAATCCGGGCTCAGCAGCACCGGGCAAGACGGCGTGTGGAACCTGCAATCCAGCCATCAGGTGGTGGAACAGCACGTCAATATCCGCACCTACCACCACCGCGTGGCCCACGCCCACCTGAACGGGGAAATCGACCAAACCCGTGGCGCCACCACCACCTACGGCGAGGCCTATCACTACGCCGAACCTTACACAGTCATGGGCGACCGCTACGCCTTCGACGAAGACCTGCAAAGCGAAAGCGGCTATTTCTACGCGCGTTTGCGCCACGAGCGTTACCTCAATGGCCAGACCCAACTCAGCGGCGACAGCAGCAGCGCCACCCTGGCTCCTGCGCAGGTACTCAAAATCTCCGGCGGCGCGCCACAGGCCTTTGCTCCCGGCGCGGTGATTACGCAACTGACCACCCGGGCCGCCCGCGACCGCAGTTTCGATGTCAGCTTTAAGGCCATTCCCTACTCGGAAACCGTGTGCTTCCGCCCGGATCTCAAGAAAAAACCGCAAATCGCCGGCACCGTCCCGGCCCGTGTCACCAGCCGGCAGGCCAACGACCCGTACGCCGAAATCGACCTGGAAGGGCGCTACCGGGTGAACTTCCTGTTCGACCGCGACACCTGGAAGCCCGGCCAGGAAAGTATGTGGTTGCGCCTGGCCCGCCCGTACGCTGGCGACACCCACGGCCTGCACCTGCCGCTGATAGCGGGCACCGAAGTGGCTATCGCGTTTGAGCAAGGCGACCCGGACCGGCCCTACATCGCCCATGCCTTGCACGATAGCCGGCGCGAGGACCATGTGACCTTGCGCAACTACAAACGCAACGTACTGCGCACACCGGCCAACAACAAACTGCGCATGGACGACACGCGGGGGCAGGAGCACGTCAAGCTCAGTACGGAATACGGTGGGAAAAGTCAGCTGAACCTTGGGCATTTGGTGGATGCCGAGCGCAAACCACGAGGTCAGGGCGCCGAGTTGCGCACCGATGGGCATGCCGCTATTCGTGCTGGCAGCGGCATCTTCATCAGTGCTGACGTACAGCCCAAAGCTCAGGGACAAATGCTTGAAATGAGCGCGGCGCTGGCTCGGTTGCAGCAGGCGGGCGATCAGTTGAAAGAGTTGTCGGTGGATGCTCAGGCCGCCAATGCCGACCCAGCGGATGTGCAGGCGCAAATCAATCTGCTCAAGCAAGGTCTTGAGCAACTCCAGTCATCAGTATTACTGCTCAGCGCTCCCGACGGTATCGCCGCCACCAGCGGTAAACACCTGCAATTGGCCGCGCAAAATAACCTGATGATCAACGCCGGGGCCGAGGCGGATATCAGCGTGGTCAAGCGCTTGTTCATTGGCGTGGGGCAGGGGGTAAGTCTGTTTGTGCGCAAGTTGGGCATCAAGCTGATTGCCAATCAGGGAGCGATCAGCATCCAGGCGCAAAACGACAGGTTGGAACTGATGGCTCGGCATGGTCTGGATATCACCAGCACCGAAGATGAAATCCGCATTACGGCCAAAAAGAAAATCACCCTCAACGTTGATGGCACGTACATCACCCTGGACACGAGCAGTATCGAGTCGGGGACGAAAGACAGTTACGTCATCAAATCGCCGAATTTCGACTATGTGCCGGTCGCCGGACAGCAAGGGGGGCTGCTGCCACAGTTTCCTCCGTTGGTGGAGCATAAAACCGAATCCTTGAACCGCGAGAATTTCTCCGGTTGACCCCATTGCGAAGTTATGAATGAAACATATGCTCATACGCCTTTTCGATCCATTCAGATCCCCGCGACCTGCTTTGCGCCAGCGTTCGCCCATAAACGCCCGCCCAGTTGCTGTACCTGCACCACCCGAGCCCATTGTCGACCCGCTGCAACCGGTGAAGAACTGGAGCCACCCGTTCAAGGACAAAAACCACCCGCTCTTGCAGTTAACCCAGTTGGCAAAGGCCGAAGCTGGCTACTACCCATTGGGCCGAAATGGTCAGTTTCACGGCGGGGTGCATTTCGACGGTGGTACCGCCGGGGTGCTGGATCAATCCAGCGTGCACTGCCTGGCAGACGGCGAAGTGGTGGCTTACCGCTTCGAAGCACACTCGCCGACGACCACCTTTATCAACAACGAACAGTGCGTGGTCAAACCGTTTTCACGCAATTTCGTACTGGTCCGCCATCGTCTTCAGCCGCCGAAAATCCAAGGCAGCACGGACACGCCCCCCATCCTGATTTTCTACAGCCTGTACATGCATTTGCAGGACTGGACGGTTTATCAGGCGGATTCAACTATCGTCCGACCAGCCTTCTGGCCTGAGGGCGCCACTCGGCATGTCAAAGACTCGGTTAACGACTTGCGTGCCGGAGAACGCGGTCTGAATGTTCGCAATCAAGCTCATCGGGGCAAGTCCATCGCTCTTTTGCCAAAGGGCGCGCAGGTGACGGTCAGCGGTGACGGTGATTACCGCAGGCTGGAGAACACCCCGGGTCCAGATGCTCTGCAAGATGATGAAGGCTTTCTGCGCGGCTATCTCTCCATTAACCATCTGGCGCCGATCTACGGTGGTCAATTCCGGGTCAACACTGAGGGGACACTTAACGTTCGTGCCGAGGCGAGTATCCACAGCGACGTGATCGCGGAACTGCCTCCAGGCACGGAAGTGACTGTCAGCGGCGAAGGCGAATTCCGCAAACTGAACCACATTAATCAATACGTCCACTTCGAATCGCTGCAAGGTGCTTGTGAGCCCGAGGCTCATGACCGGATCGTTGTGCCCGATCAACCCATCGCCATCAAAGCCGGTGACCTGATCGGTCATATGGGCCTTTACCAGGATTGCTACGTCGACCAACCGGAAAAGAAACTGCACCTGGAAGTCATCAGTGGCGAAGGCGTAGACGAGTTCATCGCCGCCAGCCGTGCCTGGGCCGGGCGCCTTCCCTCCAGCGAAAACACCTGGTTGAAGCTCGCCAAAGGCACGCCGGTAATACCGCATAAAGCGCACTACGGTCCTAACCGATACCCTGTCTTGGAGACAGCAACGCCGGTGAGCAGTGTCGACTTGCTACTGCCCAAAAGCGTTCTCGACGGCCTGCCGGCCGAATACAAAATCGACGTACCCACCAGCGATTTCGGGCGGACCTTCAAGTACTACCGCCTCGACGGCTTGCTCAACGACGCCGACAACAACGTGCTCGACGGCTGGGTGCGTGAAGAAGTGGGGGTTACGTCGTGGGTCAGTCCCTGGGCCTGGGAAGGCTACGACATCATCTTTAGCTACGACTCGCCGCTGAGCGCAATTGCCTCGTTCTACCGTGACCTCAATCGTCTCAGCGAAGCACAACTTGAACGGTTTGGCGGCGAGGCGGATGAGGGCGACAAGGGGCGGGTCAAGAGCCGGCTCTATAACCTGCTTTACCGCAACCGCGATGGAAAGATAACGGCTGATGAGTTGCAAGCGGCGATCAACTTGCCGGCCCATGCGCAAACAATCTCGCAGCTGATTGTTCACAGTGAAAGCGAATGGCACCGCCCGCAACGGTGGGACATTTTGGATGAGATTCTTGGGCACAGTGGTTCGACGCCGCATTTGAATTGGCTGGCGGAGAAGGAGCGGATCAAGGAGTTGAGCTGGTGGGGGGAGGTGGCTGAGAGGGTAGGGTTACCTACTTATGGGAAGGTGTATCACTTTCATCCGGTGGCGTTGCCGAGTCAGTTTATGAGTTGTAGTGAAGGTGTGTTGATCTGCCATAAATGTCGTACAAAAATAAATTTGACCGAAGAGTTTGTTAAAAAAATATGTGGGGGTGGGGTTAAGGCGTCTTTCATTAAGGCGATGGTAGATGCGTCAGGGGGTATGTTTGAGAAATATGGCATAAATAGTTGCAGTCAGGTGACTCATCTTTTAGCACAGGCAAAAGTGGAGACTGGAGGATTTGTTGACTTTCGGGAGTCTCTAAATTACTCAAGAAAGACCTATACGGCTAAAAAGCTATATCGTCTGTCTCCAAGTGTAATAAATGCTGGATTCTCTAGAAGAGGTATGGCGTTTTTGGATGAGGAACGTAAGTTGAAGTGGATAGAAGAGAACTTAATAGCAAACGATGCGGCGTATGGTATGCATTGCTATGGAAGTGATGAACAGCCAGGTAAAGATTTTCGAGGTCGCGGTCTGATTCATTTAACTCACTACGAGACGTATAAAAAGTGTGCCTTGGAAACAGGTTTGGCAGTTGATTCAAATCCTGATTTGTTGGAGCGCGATTACTCGATCGCTATAGAAACTGCATTGTGGTTCTGGAGATGGCGAGGCATAGCAGCGATCGCAGATAACGGTCACTTATCAAGTGACTCTGCCGTTACTGCTGTCACTCGCCCAATAAATGCGGGGCTTGCAGGTTTGTCTGAGCGTAAGCAACATAAACGGGATATTACGTCTATTTTCTATCATAATTTTAAGAGTGGTTGTTCAGAATATGATTAGGCTAATTGGGTTCTTGGTTTTTATTTTTGTAAGAAATGCTGTTGGAAGTGAAAGCTTTTGCAACAAGGCTGGGTTGGGGCAGGCCTATCCTCCCAAAGACATATCAGGAGGGGTAGTGTGCTTTGTTTACACTAGAACAGACGAACAATACGATGGCGATTTTTCAAAAAGCCCTGATGGGATATCTGTGTTTTTTTTCGAAAGTCAGAGGGGGCGAAGCTTGTCTATGAATTTCCATATGCTGGAACTCGAGGGAAAATCAACGATGCATTTTTTATCCCAGTTGGCAAAAATATGGTGAGGTACTATTTGTTATTCATAGTATTGAAACGCCAAGGTCTTGGGACCCTGTAAGTGATGTTTATGATGTGAGTGTGATAAGGCTTCAGGGTGAGGTTCCAGTTCTGGATGAACGGCTTACCCGTTTTTTTGATATGGGGGGCGACTTTGTCGATGCACAAGGTCAGCCTACATATTTTTATCCCTATAAGGATAGAACAGCTGTAGAGGCGGCGGTACGCTCGCCTCTCTTTGATGTCGTCAGGACGTCAAGTCCGGTTGAAGGGATTGTAAGGGAAAAGTCTTTCCTTTATCGCGGTGACTCTGAGCCCAGCTTTAAAACGGGGATGTATTTGATAAAAGGGGATAAGGTTAAGGTAGAGGACTCGACGGGCGGCAGATGCAAAGTTACCTACGCCGCAAAATTGAAATCGATCACGATGTGGATCGATTGTAAGTCGATAGTTTTCTAGGTTTATGTCTAAGTTTCCTGTTTCGGAATGAATCAAACTCAAAATAAAAACCTCCTCAACGGATTAATCAAAGCTTATGAAAAACATAATCCGCATCGGTGACAAAACTACCGGCAACGGCACGGTCCTATCCGGCTCCTCGAGCATGCGTTTCGCGAACATCGGAGTCGCCCGCCATGGTGATCCGGTGGAGTGTCCTGTTTCCGGCCACGGCAGAACTGTTATTGCGGAGGGAAATCCAGCATTTCGCGACGACGGCATTACCGTGGCCTTTCAAGGTCATCGCTGTGCGTGCGGTTGTACGTTGATTTCGTCACTACCTGAAGTGAGTGCAAGCTAGTCATGCCGGTCAAATTGAATCAAGTTCCGCCACCGGCATCGCGTCCGTCACCGCCTCGCGTTTGGCTTTGGCTGGCGCTGTTACCTTTGCTCTTGCTGGTGGCTTCTGGCGGTGCATTATTGTTCAGCAGTCAACCCTTGCAGGAACAGGTCGATGTCTTCTGGGGGATCGTTGTGGGCGTGCCGACTTTTGGTTGGTGTCTGTTGGTTTTCGGGCGTTTTTTGCTGTATTTCGATCAAAAGCATGCAGCCAATGGTTGGGATCAGGCTAGGGACCAGGATTTGGCTGAGCGAAAACGCCGTGGCCGACGCTCGCAGCAGGTATTGAGTGTGAGTTTGCATACTGCTCTGGGGGACCCGAAGGTCCAGTTGGACGAGCTGCTTGGTGGGAGCCAAAGGCCAACGGCCCTGCCGTCCAGAATGGCGCCGGCATTGTTGTGCAAAAGTTGCTTGTCGGCCGATACGCCAGACCCTGAACAAGCGCTGTTAAAGGTGATGGGGCGGGTGCTCGATGATTTATTGCCCGCTCTTACGAAACTCCCAAACGACACGCCACTGGGCTTATTGTTGGAAATCGATAGTGGTTTTCCGGAGGCCCAGTGGCGCCGAGTATGGGGGCAGGCCTGGAGTGAGGCAGGGATTCGTCAGCCGGTTGTTTCGGTTGATAGCAGCGGGTTGTTTGCAGTGGATCAATGGCTCGACCAGCGTATCTCCGATAAGGCGCTGTTGTTGGTTGTGGCAATCCAATTTGCCCTGGCCCAGCCACAAGGCGCGAGTGAGGTTGCCGTCGGGATCCTGTTGGGTAACCGGCTGACGCAAACCACTCTGTCGCCAATGGCTTATCTGCATCGCCCTGAGCAGGAGCATGGACCGACCTTGGAGGCGCTGCGTTATGCCGTTTTCCAAGCACTCGACTGGGTGCCACTGCCCGGGCGCTTCATCGAGCATGTTTGGCGAGTGGGCGTGGGGAAACAGCGTAACGCTGCGCTGACAGCGGTGCTGAATGAGGTCGCGATGCCAATGCCACAGAGCCAGGGACTTCATGATCTAGATACCTTGCTGGGGTGCACAGGCAAGGCATCACCCTGGCTGGCGATCGCTGCCGCAACGCAAACTTTTCAACGCGGTGCCGGACCGCAATTCATTTTCAGCGGAAGTAGCGGTGTTGACTCGCTGCTCTGGGGCACGGCGTTGACGCCTGTGCCGACGCTTTCTCAGTAGGAGGCTTGGATGCCGTTTCGAGACGTTGTCGGGTTTGGAGTTCTGGTCTGCGTGTTGTTTCTGATATTGCTGGCTGGGCGCTTTTTGTTGGCGGGAGCGCGGGGGCGTGCCAATTATGGCCAACATGGTGCGGACGATTTGCCGCCGCCTCCACAACTGGAACAGCCAGGAGTTTCGCCCGATAAGGCTCCTGACCTTCAATTTCATCTGCGTGAACAATATGGCCTCTTCTGGCGCCGAAAAGTCCGCCTGCTCCTAGTCATCGGCGAACCCGCCGAAATCGCAGCCATCGCCCCAGCCCTGGCCGATCAGAAGTGGCTGGAAGGCCAAGGCACCGTCCTGCTATGGGGCGGCAGCGCCCAGGCCAAACTAAATCAATCATTCCCAAACCAATGGAGCGGGCTGAGCCGCTGGCGCGCACTGGACGGTGTGGTCTGGGCACTGAATAAAACCCAAACCGCCGACGACCCTGCAATGAGCGCAGGTGTACGCGAGGTGCAGCGCCTCGCCAGTGGCCTGAAGTGGCAACTGCCGTTATACCTCTGGCAGGTCTGCGAAAGTGAGTGGCCTCAAGACACGCGCACAGCCCGCCCAGTGGGCTGCCTGCTGCCCGAGCGCTTCACGGCGGCAGCTTTGGAAACTTCTCTGTCGCGCCTGCTGGAGCCTTTGCGTCGCGAGGGGCTGGCGCAGATCAGTACCGTGATGAAGCATGACTTCCTGCTGCGCCTGTCCAGGGATTTACAGGGCGAGGGCATCGCCCGCTGGCGTCATGCGCTGGCGCCTTTCGGCGATACGTTTGCCCATGATGTGCCCCTGCGGGGCCTGTGGTTCAGCCTGCCGGTACAGCGCACGCCGCATGATAGAGAACATGATTGGTCAGTTGCCCCGGTGTGGCATGGGGTAACCAACGATAACGCCAGCGGCCGCCGGCTGGGCTGGAGCGCGCCGCGCGTCGGGTATGCGCTGGTGTTGGGGTTGGCGCTGCTATGGGGCGCCGGGTTGCTGCTGTCCTTCGCCAGCAACCGCGTACTCATCGCCCAGGTACAAACGTCATTGGCGGCGTTGCAGCAGTCGGGAAGCCCTGACGAGCAACTCAGCGCGCTCAACGATCTGGTGCGCGAACTGGGGCGCCTCGACTACCGCGCCAAACACGGCACGCCTTGGTATCAGCGCTTTGGTCTGAACCAGAATCAAGACCTGCTCGCGGTGTTGTGGCCGCGTTACGTCGAAGCCAACAACCGCTTGATCCGTGACCCGGCGGCCGCCCATTTGCACCGCCAGCTCAACGCGTTGATCAGTCTGCCCCCGGGCAGCGAACAACGGGCTGAACGTGCCCGGGAGGCCTACGAGCAGTTGAAGGCGTACCTGATGATGGCGCGCCCGGCAAAAGCCGACGCCACCTTCCTGGCCCAAGCCCTTGGAAATGCCGAGCCGCTGCGCGAGGGTGTGTCGTCCGGCCTGTGGCAGGGCCTGGCGCCTAATCTGTGGCGGTTCTATGGCGAACACCTGTCGGCGCATCCGGCCTGGGCGATCCAGGCCGACCCGAAGCTGGTGGCTCAGGCCCGACGGGTCCTGCTCAGCCAACTGGGCCAGCGCAACGCCGAAACCCATCTGTACCAGCAGGTCCTCGATGCAGCAGCCAATCAATACCCTGAGCTGCACCTGCAAACCATGACCGGCGAAACCGATGCCACGGCGCTGTTCCATACCGTGGCCAGTGTGCCGGGCGTGTTCACCCGCCAGGCCTGGGAAGGGCAGGTACGCCAGGCCATCGACACTATCGCCGAAGCACGCCGTGAAGAAATCGACTGGGTGCTCAGCGACAACCAGACCGAAATCGCCACCGAGCTGACCCCGGATGTGCTCAGGGAACGCCTCGCCGAGCGTTACTTTCAGGATTACGCCAGTGCCTGGCTGGACTTTCTCAACAGCCTGCGCTGGAACCAGGCCAGCAGTCTGAGTGATGTGATCGACCAGCTGACACTGATGACCGACGTGCGCCAATCGCCCTTGATCGCGTTGATGAATACCCTGGCCTATCAAGGGCAGGCTGGCACGCGCAGCCAGGCCTTGGCCGACTCGCTGGTGCGCTCCGCACAAAAGCTGATCACGCAAGACGAAGTGCCAATGATTGACCAACTGGCACAAGCACCGCGTGGTCCGCTGGATGCCACCTTCGGTCCATTATTGACCCTGCTCGGCAAAGACCCGCAGGGCCAGGCCGACAATGATCGGTTGAGCCTGCAAGCGTTCCTGACCCGCGTCACACGGCTGCGCCTGAAACTGCAGCAAGTGAGCAACGCTCCCGATCCGCAGGAAATGACCCAGGCGCTGGCGCAAACCGTGTTTCAGGGCAAAAGCGTGGACCTGACGCAAACCCAGTCCTATGGCAGCCTGGTCGCGGCGAGCCTGGGAGCCGAATGGAATGGGATCGGTCACACCCTGTTTGTGCAGCCGCTGGACGAAGCCTGGCAGCGAGTATTGCAACCCTCGGCCGCAGGTCTCAACAGCCAGTGGCAGCGTGCGATCGTGCGTGATTGGCAGAGTGCCTTCGCCGGGCGCTACCCGTTTGCAGAAACCGCCAGTGATGCTTCCCTGCCGATGCTGGGGCAGATGATCCGCGCCGACTCCGGACGCATTGAGCAGTTTTTGCGCAGCCAACTGAGCGGCGTGCTGCGCAAGGAAGGCAGCCGCTGGGTCGCCGACCCGCGCCATAGTCAGGGGTTACGGATCAATCCGCAGTTCCTGGCGGCGATCAATCAGCTCAGCCACCTGGCCGACGTGATCTACACCGACGGCGGCATGGGGTTGAGCTTCGAACTCCAGGGCAAGGCCGCCCGGGACATCGTGCAAACTACCTTCATCCTCAACGGCGAACGGCACCACTACTTCAACCAGAAAGAAAGCTGGCAGCGTTTCAATTGGCCTGGTCGCAGCGACTACCCAGGGGCGAGCCTGAGCTGGACCAGCATCCACACCGGCGAGCGCTTGTTCGGTGATTATCAGGGCACCTGGGGCTTGATCCGCCTGTTGGAGAAAGCCCGAATCACCACCCTGGACGACGGTGACAGCCGTTACCGCATGGTCCTGAAAGCGCCTGACGGCCTGAACCTGACCTGGAACCTGCGCACCGAACTGGGGGCAGGGCCGTTGGCGTTGCTCAAGCTGCGTAACTTCACATTGCCGCCGCAGATATTTCTCAACGAGGGCGCCGTTGCAGAGCCCTATGCACAGAACGGAGGCTTTGAATGAGCCTGCACGCTTTGATCTCCCACTGCCTGGGCGACCGCGATCCTTTGGTCCTGGCTCGCAGCCAGGCGGAACGCTGGCAACCCTGGCTCCAACCCATCAGCAGCCATTCGCCGGCAGGCGAAGACCCTGGCTATGACGATGACTTCCAACGCATGCGCGAGGAGGTCAACCAACTGTCCGGCGCGGATGCAGAACGGGTGGCCCAGTTGGCAGAAAAGCTGCTGATCCACACGTGCAAAGACCTGCGGGTGGTCACCTATTACCTGTGGGCGCGCTTGCAGAAGGGTGGGGAGGCAGGGCTGGCTGACGGCCTGACGTTGCTTGCCGCGTTAGTCGAGCGTTTCGCCGCTGAAGTACTGCCGGTACGCGCCAATAGCCGCAAGATGGCCCTGGAGTGGCTGGCCAGCGGCAAGGTGCTGGACAGTCTGTCGCTGTACCCCGAAGTAGTGCGCAGCGAAGCCGAGCGCACGGTGGCGGCGTTGGCCTGGCTGGAGCGGGGGCTTGAAACCTGGCCGCAGGATCAGCGCCCCGCCCTGGGCGCATTGTACGGCGCACTGTCCGCCCGGTTGACTCAGTCCGGCGGGGTGGATGCGCTGGTGCCGCAGCACAGCGCCAGCCATGAGTCCAACGCGCACACATCGCCGAGCGCCACGGCCATCAAGTCCGGACGCGATCTGTTGGACAGCGGCAGGGCGCTGGCAGGTTATTTGCGCGAGCAGCCCCAGGGTTGGCTGGCGGCGCATCGGCTGATGAAGAGTTTGCGGTGGGACACGGTGCATCAGGCGCCGCCTGAGGAAACCAGTGGCAACACTCGGCTGGCACCACCCCGTGGCGACTATCGGGCACAGCTCAAGCGCCTCTACCTGCAACAGAGCTGGACTGAACTGCTCGATCAGGTCGAGCGGATATACGCCGAAGGCGTGAACCATTTCTGGCTGGATTTGCAGTGGTACCTCTGCCAGGCGCTGAGCAAACAGCCCGCGCCACAAGACAGTTGGGCGGACATCGTCAAGCGTGACCTGGGCATGTTTCTCGACCGCCTGCCGGGCCTGGAACTGCTGCACTGGAGCGATGGTGCGCCGTTCGCGGACGAGATCACCCGTGACTGGATCACCCAGCACGTCACTGGCAATCGCGCGCAGCAATGGCTGCCCGCACCGAAGGCGGTGCCAACCACCGCTGACACAGACATCTTGTCGCTGGAGAGCGAGGCCCTGGCTCAGGCCGACAGCGCCGGCGTAGAAGTCGCACTCGCGTGGCTGGCGGCCCGGCCCGACATGCAGACCGGCCGCCAGCGCTGGCTGCTGCGGCTGTTGATGGCGCGTGTGGCGGAGCAATACGGCAAAAGTGACCTGGCCATGCACCTGTTGGCCGAACTGGACGCTACCGCGCAGCACCACGCGTTGGATGCCTGGGAGCCGGAGCTGAATTTCGAGGTCAAGGCTCGCCTGCTCAAACTGTTGCGTCTGAAGGCGCAACGCACCGATGCCGACAAACCCTCGCTGACCCGGCGCACCGAGGCGCTGCTGGCAGCGCTGGTCGCAATTGACCCGGTAAGCGCGGCTGTGCTCTGCGGCTAACCCTCTTTCATCTGGAGTATTTCTGTGAGCTTGGACAATTTGACACTGCGCTATTACGACGCCGAAATGCGTTACCTGCGCGAGGCCGGCAAGGAGTTCGCCGAAGCCTTCCCGGATCGAGCGGCCCAGCTCAATCTGGATAAACCGGGCGCGCAAGACCCATATGTGGAACGGCTGTTCGAAGGGTTTGCCTTCTTGATGGGCCGTCTGCGGGAGAAGCTTGACGATGACTTGCCGGAGCTGACCGAGGGGCTGGTGAGCCTGTTGTGGCCGCATTATTTGCGCACCATTCCGTCGCTGTCGGTGATCGAGTTGGTGCCGGAGCTGGCGCAGATGAAATGCAGCGAGTCCGTTGGCAAGGGTTTTGAGGTGTTATCCCAACCCATCGGCCCGCAAGCTACTCGTTGTCGTTACACCACCACTCAGGACCTGACCTTGCAGCCGCTGGCCCTTGAGTCGGTGCGGTTGGCTTATGAGCCAGACGGACGCTCGCTGCTGCGTCTGCGCTTTGCCTGCGGCGCGTTGACGGACTGGAACCAGCTCGACCTGAGCCGTCTGCCGCTGTACCTGAGCGCCGATGCACCGCTGGCCAGCGCCTTGCACCAGGCGCTGACGCTGAACACCCAGGCGCTGTACGTGCGTCTGCCTGGGCAAGACGCACGCGAAACCCTTGACGGCCATTTCGCGCCCAAGGGCTTCGCCGACGAGGATCGCCTGTGGCCCAAGGGCGATAGCGCGTTCAGTGGCTATCAGTTGCTGTTGGAGTACTTCACGTTTCGCGAGAAGTTCATGTTCGTGACCCTCTGTGGTCTGGAACAACTCCGTCTTAATGCCGGCACCCCCTGGTTCGAACTGGACGTGGTGTTGCGTGAGGCGTGGCCGCGTGAATTCAGTGTGAGCAGCGAACACATTCGCCTGCATGCGGTGCCGGTGATCAACCTGTTCGCGCTGGACTGCGACCCCTTGACGCTGGAGCCGTTGCAAACGGACTACCTGCTGCGGCCCATGCGGTTGCAGGACGGTCACACCGAAATTTATTCGGTCGATCAGGTGACCTCGTCAAAGAGCAACGTACGCCACGACTACGTGCCCTTCAGCAGCTTTCGCCACAAGGGCGGCATGCTGCGCGACGACGCCCCGGAGTGGTATTTCCATACCCGTTTAAAACGTTCGGCCAAGGGCTTGCATGACACCTGGTTGATCCTGGGCGGTGACGGCTTCGACAAGGATCTGCTAAGCAACAGCGAAAGCCTGTCGTTACGCTTGACCGGCACCAACGGACTGCTACCCCGCAAGGCCCTGCAAAGCACCTTGCTCGACACCGTCATGCAGTCCACTCAGGCCGGCCTGCGGGTACGTAACCTGTGCGCCCCCAGCTTGCCGTGCTACCCACCCAGCCGTGACCGTTTTCATTGGCGCGTACTCAGCCATCTGGGTTCCAACTTCCTGCCGATGCTCGACAGCGCCGAGGTACTGCGCGGCACCCTGGCACTGTACGACTGGACCGGCAGTGAGCTGAACCGTCGTCGGCTGCAAGCGATCGTCGAGGTTCGCCACCATCTGGTTCAGCGCTTCGAGAAGGGCTTTCTGCTGCGGGGGGTGGATATTGAAATCACGCTCGACGCCCATGGTTTTTCAGGGGAGGGCGATATCAGCCTGTTCGGCGAGATGCTCCATCGCTTCTTTGGCCTGTACGCCGATATTCATTTGTTCAACCAGCTCACGCTGATCCTGCAACCTACTGGAAAGTGCCTGCGATGGAACGAGAACCACAGTCAGCGTATTCCCGGCTGAAAGCTTCCGGGTTACTGGAGGCGCTGGACGGGCGGGTCGCCGAGGCGCACCTCTACCGGTTCTGCCAGTTGCTGGAACAGGCGTTGCCCAATCACCCGCCACTGGGGGAGCTCTGCGCATCCGGCGGATGACCCGGTGCGCTTTCGGCCTGACCCTGGCATGGGATTTCCTGCGGGGGAACTGAAGGCCATCGAAACCTGTGGGGACCTGCCTGAACGTCCTGCGACGGTACGCACGCGCCTGCTCGGGCTTTACGGTGTTGACTCGCCGATGCCAACGACCTTTCAGGACGATATCGCCCAGCGTCGTGAAGGTCACGAAGCGTTGGAGGCGTTCCTGGATATTTTCAACCACCGGATCTTCACCCAGTTCTATCGCATCTGGCGCAAGTATTCCTACCCGGCGACGTTCGAGGCAGGTGGTAGTGACGCGACGTCACAGTGCCTGCTGGGGTTGATCGGCCTGGGGATTCCCGGTACGGCCAAGCAGATTGCTACGCCGATCTCGCGCTTTCTTGCGCTGCTCAGCGTGATGCGCCTGCCTACCCGTAATGCCGAGGGGATCAGCGCATTGGTCAAGCTGTTGGCACCTGATACCGAGGCGCGGGTAACACCGCACTGGCCACAAAAAAGTAGCTTTGGTTCAGCCGGCCAGTCTGTCGAAGCGTCATCCGGTGAGTTTGTCCCAAGGGACGCCATTGGGCAGCGTCGGCGTTGATGCCAACAGCCAGTTGCACCTCGCGCTGTTCACTGAGGACCTGAACGAAGCGCGTAGCTGGTTGCCGGGCGGCCGGTTGCACAACGACTTGCTGGTGTTGTTGAGGGTATATCTGGGCTGGCGTTGCACCGCGAAATTGCAGCTGTCTCTGCCGATAAATAGCCTCCCCAGTCCCGTGTTGGGTGGCACGCCGGTGCTGCTGGGCATGACCGGCGTCCTGGGGCTGGGCAGTGAGGCCTGGCAGGTCGGCGAACACGAAACCATCACCATCAATCTGGGCCGATACCAAGGCCTGCACAGCAACCCCCGATTCCGAGAGGCACAGCATGTCGCATATCATTTTTAATCTATTGAAGGTGACGCTGCTTGGCGCACTGCTCACCGGGTGCGGGCTGACTCCAGACAGTGAGTGATGCCACCACGTCTGCGGCCAAGGCCATCTTCTTTAAGCAAGTGAAAACCCTGCACCTGGACTTTACCGGCCGAGCAGCGACGAACGCTGACAGGACGGACATGACCGGGCTAACGGTGCCAACAGTAGTGCGCGTGTACCAACTGCGCGACAACAAAACCATGGAAAGAGCCGCCTACCACAGTGTGTTGAGCGACGCTGACAACCTGCTGAGTGCCGACCTGCTGGATCAGCAAGCGCTGGTGATCAAACCCGGGGAGGGCGCACAGCTGGATGTGCCGCTGGATACAGACGCTCAATTCGTTACGGTCGTGGCGTTGTTCCGCACGCCCGACACGCGAATGAACACGTGGCGCCTGACGCTGACCCGCGACGATCTGGACCCGGACCGAGCCAGGGTGATTGAGCTCGGCGACAATCGACTGGCCCTGAAACCGTTGGCACAGGAGTAAGCCGTGAGCGAACTGAACCCCTCGCTTTACGAAATGCTTTTGCAGAATTTCGACGGCGAACTCGACATGTACCGCGTCCGGGAAGAGGACCAACACACGTTATCGGTGCTGGATAACCTGCGGCGCATTCTCAACAGCCGGGCGGGATCCCTCAGCCACCTGCCGGATTATGGCCTGCCGGACATGGCGCAGACGCTGCAAGGGCTGCCCGCCTCGGCACATGGGCTGATGGGGACGCTGATGAATACGTTGCTCAAGTACGAACCGCGTCTGGAAGCCGTCAACATCGAACTGTTGCCACAGATCTGGCCCGGCCATTTGGAATATTCCCTCGATGTACAACTGAAAAACGGCGAGCGGGCGACCTTCGGCACAACCCTGGCGCCCGAGGGCAAAAGTATTGGTACGTCATTTAAGACAGCAGGACTACTTGTCGAAGCCGTAAACCTGTAACGGAAGGGAAGCTGGATGACAGCGTTATTTGAAATGCGTATTCGAGTCGGTGGTGATCCTCGCGGCTTTGGTGAGTTCACGGCTTTGCGGGACGAGTTGGCCAAGCTGAGCCATCCAGCATGTCCAGACGTCGACTGGGCAAAGGTTGAACAGTTGTGCCTGACGTTGTTTCAGAACAACGGCGCGGAGCTGCAAACCGCCGCTGCTTTTGCGTTGGCGCGCAGCCAACGCTACGGCCTGGAGGGCATGGCCCAGGGAGTGACGCTGATTGAGGCGTTATGCAGCGAATGGGCTACGGTGTGGCCCCTAAGACTTCGGTGCGTTTGGGTATTCTCGTCTGGCTGTTTGGCCAATGGCAGCCGTTGCTGCGCCGCGTGGAAAGTACCTGTCAGGCAGTGCCCGTCCCTGAGCGCCTGAGCGGTGAACTGGATCGATTGGCCGCGCAGTTGGATCGTCAGGGGCAGGCGCCTCTGGTCAGCCTGCAGGCGCTGCGTCATCAGGTTGGCAGCTTGATGCGGCGTTTGGAGCGCAGCCAAAATGCAGGTGGAGCGGACCTGATGTTGACGAGCGCCCCGGAACCGGCCTTTGTCCTGCCGGTGGTTATCCTGCCCGCCCTACCAATGCCGGAGTTGCTGCCTGCGGTCTCCCGAAAGCCCCGTATCGTTCTGTGGCTGTTTGCGCTGATCACATTGATGGCGCTGGGTGGTGGTTGCTGGTGGTGGGTTGATCAACGCGTCCAGCCGCAACCAGCGGTGCCCGGCACTGTGCACCTGGACAGCCTGTCGCTGTTCGATGCCGGCAGCATCGAGCTCAAACCCGGCTCGACCAAGGTGCTGATCAATGCACTGGTCAACATCAAGGCCCAGCCCGGCTGGCTGATCGTGATCGTCGGGCACACCGACACAACCGGCGACGCCGAGCAGAACCTCCAACTCTCCTACGCCCTGCCTCGGCGGTACGCGACTGGATGCACCGTATGGGTGATCTTCCGGATAATTGCTTTGCCGTCCAGGGCGCGGCAGGCAAGCAGCCGATCGCCAGCAATGACACGGCATCTGGACGAGCAGCCAACCGTCGGGTTGATATCCGCCTGATGCCACAAGCACAGGCCTGTGCGCTGTCGGAGACTGGGGAGGGCTAAGCCGTTGCGAACCACGCATAGTGCAACTCAGGCCAGCATCGCGGCTGCTCCTTCGAAATTCAACATAATTTTTGACTCCACGTCGCGGCTGCTCCTTCGGAAATTCAACATAATTTTTGACCCACGTCGCGGCTGCTCCAGCTCCTCGAAATTCAACATAATTTTGACTCCACGTCGCGGCTGCTCCCTTCGAAATTCAACATAATTTTTGACCTGCTCCCTTCGAAATTCAACATAATTTTTGACTCCACGTCGCGGCTGCTCCCTTCGAAATTCAACATAATGTTTGACTCCACGTCGCGGCTGCTCCCTTCGAAATTCAACATAATTTTTGACCTGCTCCCTTCGAAATTCAACATAATTTTTGACCTGCTCCCTGAAATCAACATAATTTTTGACTTCTGCTCCCTTCGAAATTCAACATAATTTTGACTCCACGTCGCGGCTGCTCCCTTCGAAATTCAACATAATTTTTGACTCCACGTCGCGGCTTTTTGACCTGCTCCCTTCGAAATTCAACATAATTTTTGACTCAACGTCGCGGCTGCTCCCTTCGAAATTCAACATAATTTTTGACCTGCTCCCTTCGAAATTCAACATAATTTTTGACCTGCTCCCTTCGAAATTCAACATAATTTTTGACCTGCTCCCAGCGAAATTCAACCTCATTTTGTCTCCACGTCGCGGCTGCTCCTTCGAAATTCAACATAATTTTTCACCTGCTCCCTTCGAAATTCAACATAATTTTTGACCTGCTCCCTTCGAAATTCAACATAATTTTTGACCTGCTCCCTTCGAAATTCAACATAATTTTTGACCTGCTCCCTTCGAAATTCAACCATAATGTTTGACATCGGCTTCTCCCTTCGAAATTCAACATAATTTTGACTCCACGTCGCGGCTGCTCCTTCGGAAATTCAACATAATTTTCGACCTGCTCCCTTCGAAATTCAACATAATTTTGAACGCTGCTCCCTTCGAAATTCAACATAATTTTTGACCTGCTCCTTCGAAATTCAACATAATTTTGTCTCCACGTCGCGGCTGCTCCCTTCGAAATTCAACATAATTTTTGACCTGCTCCCTTCGAAATTCAACATAATTTTTGACTCCACGTCGCGGCTGCTCCCTTCGAAATTCAACATAATTTTTGACCCCCTGCTCCCTTCGAAATTCAACATAATTTTGACTCCACGTCGCGGCTGCTCCCTTCGGAAATTCAACATAATTTTTGACTCCACGTCGCGGCTGCTCCCTTCGAAATTCAACATAATTTTGACCTGCTCCCTTCGAAATTCTTAACCTATTTTTGACTCCACGTCGCGGCTGCTCCCTTCGGAAATTCAACATATTTTGACCTGCTCCCTTCGAAATTCGCCTGGTAACGACTCCACGTCGCGGCTGCTCCTTCGAAATTCAACATATTTAATATTTTTGACTTCACGTCGCGGCTGGGCCCTTCGAAATTCAACTATAATTTTTGACTTTTTCCACGTCGCGGCTCCCAGCTCCTTCGAAATTCAACATAATTTTGACACTACGTCCGGCTGCTCCTTCGAAATTCAACATAATTTTGACCTGCTCCCTTCGAAATCCAACACCAATTTTTGACTCCACGTCGTGGCTCTCCCTTCGAAATTCAACATAATGATTTTTGACTCCACGTGCGCGCTGCTCCAGCGTGAGGGAATTCAACATAATTTTTGGGCGCCTTAGGCCTTCGGAATTCAGCAGCACATAATTTGCAGAAACAATCCACGTCGTGTTTATCCTTCAGAGAGGAGAGAAGAGGGAGTTCGGTGACTGGCGCGCCCCCCGCGCCCGCGCATATTGGTTGCGACTCCACGTCGCGGCTGGCATAAATACCGCTGCGCCCAGGAGTAACGCATGATGGTTGCGTTACCGATACTTATCGCCGGGAGTTCACATTGTATTGGTTCTCCGTTTTTTTTTTTTTTGCAGTACTTCGTCGTGGCTATATCCTGCGCTCAGGGTTCTGTGAAGAGCTGATGATGATTTTTTG
>CATQJA010002445.1:0-28720 GCA_958295435.1 Mesorhabditis spiculigera
GTGCGCCAGCGGGATCATTCGCGCTGGCTTGCGCGAGAGTATTCGACGCATCATAAATTATTAAATTCTCTTCCAGGCCACCTCGTCTATCATTGACCGACCATTGCGATACGCATTTCGGTTTGAACGGACTGCTGCTGGCACAGAGATCGTTGGAACCGTCTCGTTACAATTTTCTGTTGGAAACCATCGCTCAGCCGTTCGGTGCCCCGACGACCTGGACGAAAAAGCTGATAGTTCAGGTCTCAGATAAAATTTTTAAATATAAAGTTGACATCGCTCTCACGTCGTGGCGATGGTGAGCATTTCGTTTTCGTCCCGCACGTTGCTGATAGCATTTACTAAACAGCCAGGAAAGCGGTCGTCGCAGATCAACGAGCGCGCGGCGATCTCCGGGATAGCTTAATTAAAAATGATGTATAAACTAGGAAGCTTTACCATGACGTAGGAATTCGGCCAACTCCTCCTTCAGCAGCTCACTTGCGAACCGTTCGAGCGCCTGCGTCGGCGGGGGCAGCCTCCTAAATAGGCTAAATCAAAAATACGTGTCGAAATGAAGCGAGGTTCGATTAAATTGCCAGCGCTGGATTTTAGTTCATTATATTTTCAATTATGGCCAGGGTTCAAAAATTCGGCTTTTCCAACCCGTCGCCGATAAAACCTGTTAAGCTGTATATTTGCATACTTCCTACCAAATCTCAGTGAGATTAAAATCAAACGTAACCCAATGCTTTGGTGGCCCGACGGTAAAGGTCGCTTAACGGGGGAGAAATAACTCGGGTGGAAACTATTGTTCCCCTATCGGGACCTGTCGTGCCAATTCAAGCATGCCATCGGATAGAGCGTCGAAAAATATACTAAGAGAATTAATTTCCGCCCGAAATAATGTAATTTCAATTCGTTATTAAAGAAACAAAGCTATGGGCCGTCTATGACGTATAACCATAAGGTGACCGTAATTTTCGGTATTTTTGGCTGTTTTAACGGGATTTTATGAATGCCCTCGGATAGAGCGTCGAGAATTATACCAAGTGATTTGATTTCAGCCCGAAATACCACAATTTAAAATTATTACGTTTACCAGCGCCCAACACCCGCTTCGCGGGCCTTGGGCGCTGGAATGCGGCCTTGCATAAGAATACTTGACTTTCCGGATGGCTCGGGTCCTTCGAACCTCCCGGTCGACCATGGGCCAACTGCAAGAATGAAGGCATTTCTATTTTTTCACATTATGCAAATTACCCCCAAAAATGAGTAAAACCGGCTTTAACTTTGTAAACTTGTATTTTATCAAAATTCTGAACACACCATCGGAAACAGAAGGGTCGATTCCCCCGGGTGACGGAGAATTGAGGTGTCCTGGACACGGAAGGCCTCCAATCGGGCCTCGAAAGTGACATCCACACACACACACACACACACACACACAGTTACACTCCAAAATTATATAAGGTAGGATAAGCTAAAAAGTTTAATTAAAAAAAATCGTTATAAATGAGGCTTTTTGGACTGAAATTAAATCTCTCAATATTGTTTTCGATGCAGTTTCCGGTGGCGTTCTCAAAATAGCAGGATATTCTTGATAAATACAAAAATTATTTCCACCCCGTTCCCCCCTCCCCCTCCCCCCCCTCCCCCAGTTTTTCTGGCATCCGGATTGCGTAGTCGGGCAAACTAAATCGAACCTTCTAGTTGGAGATCCACATACGTTCTTTGGATAGTCTGATGTTTTCATGTTTAGATTAAGTTTTTTACTTTTTAAAATTAATGGCGAATTCGAAAATTCTGGTTTAGCTCGCCCGACAAAACACATACTAGAAAGCTCTGATTTACCTGACAGAGTATTGATGGAAAATCAGAGTGTATACCAACCCAAATTTTTAAATAATTGAAAGGCTGGGCACTCAAACCCTTGAGACTGTAAAAATTTGAAAATTAGAGCAAATTAGCTCGTCGGGGCTTTCGGCATTAGAGAACATTCGACAACCACGTGCTGCTGTATTTTACACCAGCCGATTACAGCCGCTTCGCGACTGCAATCGGCTGGACTTCGGGCCACCCTCCATATTCTACACCACCACATTTAATCCCTACCTTACGCTGATGCCTTCATGGCAATAACTACACTGATGGCTTCAGATACCTCCTCTAGCCACCCCCCCACAAAAACATAGCTACCTTCCCGATGGCTTCAGATACCCCTCCGGGTCGAAATTCCGTTAAAAATCTACCAAAATACCTCCCTGATGGCTTCAGATATCCCCATGGCTGAAATCCTTCAAAACTACTTAGATACCTCCCTGATGGCTTCAGATACCCCCCATGGCTGAAATCCCCTTCAAAAACTACCTAAATCCCTTCCCGATGGCTTCAGATACCCCCCATGGCTGAAATCCCTTCAAAAAACTACCTAAATACCTTCCTGATGGCTTCAGATACCCCCATGGCTGAAATCCCCTTCAAAAACTACCTAAATACCTTCCTGATGGCTTCAGATACCCCCCATGGCTGAAATCCCCTTCAAAAACTACCTAAATCCCTTCCCGATGGCTTCAGATACCCCCCATGGCTGAAATCCCCTCCAAAAACTACCTAAATACCTCCCTGATAGCTTCAGATACCCCCCATGGCTGAAATCCCCTTCAAAAACTACCTAAATACCTTCCTGATGGCTTCAGATACCCCCATGGCTGAAATCCCCTTCAAAAACTACCTAAATACCTTCCTGATGGCTTCAGATACCCCCATGGCTGAAATCCCTTCAAAAACTACCTAAATCCCTTCCCGATGGCTTCAGATACCCCCATGGCTGAAATCCCCTTCAAAAACTACCTAAATACCTCCCTGATGGCTTCAGATACCCCCCATGGCTGAAATCCCCTTCAAAAACTACTTAGATACCTCCCTGATGGCTTCAGATACCCCCCATGGCTGAAATCCCCTTCAAAAACTACCTAAATCCCTTCCCGATGGCTTCAGATACCCCCATGGCTGAAATCCCCTTCAAAAACTACCTAAATACCTTCCTGATGGCTTCAGATACCCCCCATGGCTGAAATCCCCTTCAAAAACTACCTCAATACCTTCCTGATGGCTTCAGATACCCCCCATGGCTGAAATCCCCTTCAAAAACTACCTAAATCCCTTCCCGATGGCTTCAGATACCCCCATGGCTGAAATCCCCTTCAAAAACTACCTAAATACCTTCCTGATGGCTTCAGATACCCCCATGGCTGAAATCCCTTCAAAAACTACCTCAATACCTTCCTGATGGCTTTAGATACTTTAAATAATTTAAATAATTAATTAACATAATTAAAAAGTATTAAAAGTATTAAAGTAACTCAAAAGGCATCTGGGCGCCAAGGGGCCTGGGGAAGAGGGGCGAAGAGAAAGGGGGCGTGGCCTCCCGGGGAGAGGGGCCCCCACTCGTTTTATTAAGGCGCCACTTTCAAAGTTAATTTTAATAATTTAAACTAAAACTTTTTCGTAATTTTTTTATCAGTTTGGGGGTTTCTGACCACGCTCTATCCGAATCCGAAGAGACCTAAGCTCTAGCTCCTTTCACCTTCGAGTTGAATCCGGGACACGACGGACAGACAGACAGACGGACGCCTCTACTTTTTTATTATAGTTGATTATCAAAAATAGCAGCTCTTCAACAAGTATTGAGATCTATCTAACCACATATTGCGCGCACTTGCGAGTCGGGGGGATCCCCCCAGTGGTTCCCCCCACCGTCCCCCCCTGGGTCCCCCACCATCCCCCTTTGCGGTCCCCCTGGTCCCCCCTAGTGGGGATCCCCGGGGGGGGACGACGAAGTATAGAAACAACCTTTGAAAATGCCAGTGAAACGCTAGTTTTACATATAATAGCTATTTTTCCATTCGAATAAGTTCGGCTCAAAATAATGTGAACCAACATCGCTACGGCAAACACATGGGTGAACGTGACTTCGGTTTAGGACGTAGCGTGTAAGCCTAACTGGGAAATTTTCGGTATTTTTCCAAAATTTCTTTCCTGCCTTTCGATAAACCTACAAAAAATATCCTAAGAGATTTAATTTACCATTACCGAAATACCATTATTTAACATTAATACTCTATTTAGTCAAAAAGCTCAATTATTTCATACCAGCGGGGGAGGAGCCGCTTCGCGACTCTCCCCCGCTGGACCCCGTCCAGGCCCTATGAATCGAGTGCCCTTCCACATAAAGTTTCCCTGAAGAAAGAAAAACGCAAATCTCATCCAACCTCTTTGTATTGGTATGCGGCGCAAGCTTGAGCGGCTAGCTTCGTTTCAAAGCCTGCGGCGCAAGCTTGTGCGGCTAGCTTCGTTTCAAAGCCTGCGGCGCAAGCTTGAGCGGCTAGCTTAGTTTCAAAGCCTGCGGCGCAAGCTTGTGCGGCTAGCTTAGTTTCAAAGCCTGCGGCGCAAGCTTGTGCGGCTAGCTTCGTTTCATAGCCTGCGGCGCAAGCTTGAGCGGCTAGCTTCGTTTCAAAGCCTGCGGCGCAAGCTTGTGCGGCTAGCTTCGTTTCAAAGCCTGCGGCGCAAGCTTGAGCGGCTAGCTTAGTTTCAAAGCCTGCGGCGCAAGCTTGTGCGGCTAGCTTAGTTTCAAAGCCTGCGGCGCAAGCTTGTGCGGCTAGCTTCGTTTCATAGCCTGCGGCGCAAGCTTGAGCGGCTAGCTTCGTTTCAAAGCCTGCGGCGCAAGCTTGTGCGGCTAGCTTCGTTTCAAAAGCCTGCGGCGCAAGCTGAGCGGCTAGCTTAGTTTCAAAGCCTGCGGCGCAAGCTTGTGCGGCTAGCTTAGTTTCAAAGCCTGCGGCGCAAGCTTGTGCGGCTAGCTTCGTTTCATAGCCTGCGGCGCAAGCTTGAGCGGCTAGCTTCGTTTCAAAGCCTGCGGCGCAGCTTGTGCGGCTAGCTTCGTTTCAAAGCCTGCGGCGCGAGCTTGAGCGGCTAGCTTTTTTTCTAAAGCCTGCGGCGCTAGCTTGTGCGGCTAGCTCTGTTTAAAGCCTGCGGCGCTAGATTGAGCGGCTAACTTCGTTTCAAAGCCTGCGGCGCAAGCTTGACATGGTTGCTTCTTTCCTAGGCCTGCGGCGCTAGCTTCAGAGGCTAGCTTGATTCTTTTGGCCTGCGGCGCTAGCTTCCCCGGCTCACTTGGTTCTAAAACCAAGCTGCGCAAAATTTAGCGGTCTTCTCCTTTTATAAGCATGCGGCGTAAGCTTGAGGGGTCAAGCTGGGTTTATTAGCCTGTGGCGCAGTTTTGAGCAACTAACTGCATAATAACGCCTCGATACACTGAAATCCAGTCCAAAACCTACTTTCGAAGCAAAAAGTAAAACAACACCCATGGCCGGGGATTGAACCCCCGATGGGTTGATTGGCACGCCGAATCGCTAACCACTACACCATGCAATGCCTGGCAGCATGCGCCAAACACCCCGTTTATGTCTCAAGGGGGCTGCCCGGGGCAGGGGGAGGAAAGGCATCGAGAGGTAGATCCAAAGAGACGACCAAACTCGCGAGTGCAACTGACAAGAATGAGGAAATTTGTATTTTTTCACATTATGCAAATTAGCTCTCCCGCACCCCCAAAAATGAATAAAACCGGCCTTAACTTTGTAAACTTGTATTTTATCGGGATTATTAGTTTCAAAGCCTGCGGCGCAAGCTTGTGCGGCTAGCCTAGTTTCAAAGCCTGCGGCGCAAGCTTGTGCGGCTAGCTTCGTTTCAAAGCCTGCGGCGCAAGCTTGAGCGGCTAGCTTCGTTTCAAAGCCTGCGGCGCTAGCTTGTGCGGCTAGCTTCGTTTCAAAGCCTGCGGCGCAAGCTTGAGCGGCTAGCTTAGTTTCAAAGCCTGCGGCGCAAGCTTGTGCGGCTAGCTTAGTTTCAAAGCCTGCGGCGCAAGCTTGTGCGGCTAGCTTCGTTTCATAGCCTGCGGCGCAAGCTTGAGCGGCTAGCTTCGTTTCAAAGCCTGCGGCGCAAGCTTGTGCGGCTAGCTTCGTTTCAAAGCCTGCGGCGCGAGCTTGAGCGGCTAGCTTTTTTTCTAAAGCCTGCGGCGCTAGCTTGTGCGGCTAGCTCTGTTTAAAGCCTGCGGCGCTAGATTGAGCGGCTAACTTCGTTTCAAAGCCTGCGGCGCAAGCTTGAGATGGTTGCTTCTTTCCTAGGCCTGCGGCGCTAGCTTCAGAGGCTAGCTTGATTCTTTTGGCCTGCGGCGCTAGCTTCCCCGGCTCACTTGGTTCTAAAACCAAGCTGCGCAAAATTTAGCGGTCTTCTCCTTTTATAAGCATGCGGCGTAAGCTTGAGGGGTCAAGCTGGGTTTATTAGCCTGTGGCGCAGTTTTGAGCAACTAACTGCATAATAACGCCTCGATACACTGAAATCCAGTCCAAAACCTACTTTCGAAGCAAAAAGTAAAACAACACCCATGGCCGGGGATTGAACCCCCGATGGGTTGATTGGCACGCCGAATCGCTAACCACTACACCATGCAATGCCTGGCAGCATGCGCCAAACACCCCGTTTATGTCTCAAGGGGGCTGCCCGGGGCAGGGGGAGGAAAGGCATCGAGAGGTAGATCCAAAGAGACGACCAAACTCGCGAGTGCAACTGACAAGAATGAGGAAATTTGTATTTTTTCACATTATGCAAATTAGCTCTCCCGCACCCCCAAAAATGAATAAAACCGGCCTTAACTTTGTAAACTTGTATTTTATCGGGATTCTGAAAACGCCATCTTAAAGAGGAGGGTCGATTCCCCCGGGTGACGGAGAATTAGGGCATTTTGGACACGGGAAGGGCCTCAAATCGTGCCTCGAAAGTGACATCCACACACACACACACACAGAGATACACTCCAAAATTATATAAGGTAGGATTTTCGGGCTGAAAGTCAGTTTCTTCGTATGACTTTTAGCACTCTAACCGTTGACGCATCCAAAATAGCCTGATAACTTTTAGAAATACGGAAGTTGTTTCCACCCCCGTTGGAAAAACTTTTACCCTCGAAAATGGCATATTGGGGTGAAAAAACGGGTGTTTTCCTAATTTGGATTAGGTGCCCGGTTTGGGGCATAGTGGACCAGGTGGCGCCCGGGTGGGGATACCCACAGAGACTAGAGAGATAACCCACAGCCCAGTCGCGTCTTTTCAGCCCTGGCCTTTTGGTGTATGATAAAGTAAAATCGATACCCAAATCGGCGTACCACGGCGCGTTTCGGCTGAATACTCAGCAGCCTGTTAACCTTTTCTCCCGTCCCCACATAATACGATAACACATAACACCTGATACGCACCAACACATGATTCCAAAGCTTTTTCCTGGAAGGCCGTCAATGTTGACAACACGAACTCGTGCTGGGTCTTGCGGGTCTTGTGTTCCTAGCTGTAGGTGGAACGGATCTCCGGAAGTCTGTGAGGCTTCGGCCTGAAAATGCGATGTTAGTCAAAAATTTAAAATCAACTCATTTTAAAGCAGACCAAACGTATAAATTAACTACCATTTTTTGAATAGCTTCCAAGCCTGCCGGTCAGAGAGCACCGGAAATGACACTCCAACAGTTGTGCGGCCGGAATGTCTCCCCGATCGCTTGCTCCACCTACAATGAAATACTCGAAGAGACCATGCTAGCATTTGGGGTACGTTATTTCCAAAAACACCCAGTTCAGCGTTAATTTATTCTTGACATTAAAATGGGAAAAACATACACTTCTGAGCGAAACTCCGCCAGCTTTACGCAGGGATTTCGCTGTGCCAGATGCGTCCCAACGAAGATGAGGAGCCGCGGGGTGGATTTCGGCAACGAGGGCGAGTCTAAAATAATTTCCCATCAAAGTATCAAATAGTCGGAATCGGTAAAGCTTTATCAAATAAATTCAAACACAATGCGGAAGCGCGTCAGTTCATAATTTCGCAAGTCCTTAAACGAGTCGAAAAGTGCCAGAATCAACCCATTTTGTAGAAAATAGGGTTCTTGACTGTTAAAGGGCACGTTCAGGGACGTTTTTTTTTGGAAAAAAGCAAAGATTTTGGCCGCGGCCGGGGGTCGAACCCGGGCCCCCCGCTCGGCAGGCGCGGATGGATACCAATCAGCCACAGCTACAACCTGGCGAGGGGACGAGGGGCGCCCCACGCCGCAAAGGAGGGGAATGGCCTGTCACAGCACGGGCAGGCAGTGCGCGCGGTCCCTACGTCCATAGGGTGTACACGTTGGGACGAGTACACGGCCCCTCCCTGGACGTGCGCTTTAACGTTAGTGATCTCTCCCGCAAACAATTTAGAACCGGAAATTTTGCGCCGTTGGCGGGTTCGTTGGTTGAAACCGTTGATCGAGCGCTTACCCGAGGGCAAACGAGCACTGATCAAGGCTGCATAGAGGTAGCGATGCGCATGGACTTGGTGTTGATGGCTGCTTGGGAGACGCATGCAGAAGGTCGTCTAAAGTTTCAACAGCTTAAGCATTCGGTTGAGGCTAACCAAGAGCGAGTCGTCGGCCGTGGATCCCGTGATGTATTGCAGCGGGGTCTTACCAGTTAGCGTATCCAGCAGCAACAACTGATCTTGGATTCTCGGCAGTTTTCTTCCCCAAGTAGCCTTCAGTGTCGGCTTGGACTGAAAATATGGCAGTTTTTCGCCATTTTTTTTTCTTCCTTCATAGCTCAACTTAAGGCTACGCTTAACCTAAACCCTGGGCATGACTTAAAGCCGAGTCGAAGCATACCTACGCCTGAGCCTCCCCCTACGCATGCCTAAGCCTCGACTAAGCCAAAGCAGACCCAGGCCCAGGCCTGAGTCTAACCCAAAACCTAAGCGTACCTAGTTTGCCAAAGCCTCAACACAGGCCCAAGCCTAAGCATGCCTTACCCCAAACGAAGCTGAGCTAAGCCCAGGCACAAATGAGCTACAAATCAGCAATAAATGTGCTGTACTAAGCCTATCTAAATTATCCTAAGCTTAGTCTAACTTTGATGATTGCTTATTCTATTATAAAAGAAACGAAATGAATACCACAATTCTGTCCTTGTATGCCTCCTTGAAGATGACTGGGTTGCGGCTTGTCGACGGGTCGCCCTTCACTCCGGTCCCAAAGGCCTTCCGCGCCGGCCGCTGGAGAACGTTCTTGGCCGTGTCCTCCCAAAATTGGGCATCTTTCTCGAGCAGGTCGAGAAGCGCCGCCCTCTATTAAAGGGCCAGTTAAGTGATGTTGACCAGAGCTAAACCTCATCAATGATCGCCCCGATGACGGCGACTTCTCGGCTGCCCGTGGCCCTTGCGCGTCGCCAAAGCTGTTCACGGCGCGCAGCCGCGAATGCTGGGAACTAAATAAAATTCTTGAAGGTTAAATCGATTTACTTCGTGATGGCGAAGGCGCGCTCCGGTTGCATCACGGCCGCTGGTTGGGACGAAGCCGTGGAGGATCGATTCCAGGCTAATTTATCATACATCACCGGTAAGAACGGATAGCACCCACCTTTTGGCAATGTCGGCAAATTCTTCTTCGGTTTCGGCATTGTTGAGCGCGATCACTATGGATCCGGGAAGCGATCCTCACAGATCAGCACCCGGACTGGGACATCGGGGATTGCTGAATTAAAAACCATGAATAGAGTCGAAAGCCTTACCAGTTCGGAGCAGATCCCCGATTTCTTCTTTGTGCAGCTCCATGGCCAATAATTCAACCGGCTTCGACTGGTCCGGCAGGCGCCTATATTAAAAATGCAGATGTTTAGAAACAGATGCAGCATGTTTTGCTATTGGGGTAATTAACAGCAGGTCTCAAAAAACGCTGGGCTGTTTATTAACCCGAGCTTAAATTTAAGAGCAAAATAGCTATAGCAATACAGAGCACAAAACTAATTGAATTTAATTAAAATTTGTAAACTATTTAAAATTTAAATTTAAAATCAAATTTAATTGATCAAATTTAATTTTGATGCCAGCCAAAAATAAGGCAAAAAATTATAGCGTCAAAAACAGGCAACACACGCAGAACCGGTGGCCGCGCAGAATTAGGTCCCTAGGGCTACTTGCTAATTGGCATCCCAGAAGAAAATTCTTTGGGCCTTCGGGTGAGGTTTTGACTTTGAAGTTATTGCGCACTTAATGGCGATCCAATTATTTTCTACCAGCCGATTACAGCCGCTTCGCGACTGCAATCGGCTGGACTTCGGGCCACCCTCCATATTCTACACCACCACATTTAATCCCTACCTTACGCTGATGCCTTCATGGCAATAACTACACTGATGGCTTCAGATACCTCCTCTAGCCAACCCCCCCACAAAAACATAGCTACCTTCCCGATGGCTTCAGATACCCCTCCGGGTCGAAATTCCGTTAAAAATCTACCAAAATACCTCCCTGATGGCTTCAGATATCCCCCATGGCTGAAATCCCCTTCAAAAACTACTTAGATACCTCCCTGATGGCTTCAGATACCCCCCATGGCTGAAATCCCCTTCAAAAACTACCTAAATCCCTTCCCGATGGCTTCAGATACCCCCCATGGCTGAAATCCCCTTCAAAAACTACCTAAATACCTCCTGATGGCTTCAGATACCCCCATGGCTGAAATCCCTTCAAAACTACCTAAATACCTTCCTGATGGCTTCAGATACCCCCCATGGCTGAAATCCCCTTCAAAAACTACCTAAATCCCTTCCCGATGGCTTCAGATACCCCCATGGCTGAAATCCCCTTCAAAAACTACCTAAATACCTTCCTGATGGCTTCAGATACCCCCCATGGCTGAAATCCCTTCAAAAACTACCTAAATACCTCCCTGATGGCTTCAGATACCCCCCATGGCTGAAATCCCCTTCAAAAACTACTTAGATACCTCCCTGATGGCTTCAGATACCCCCCATGGCTGAAATCCCCTTCAAAAACTACCTAAATCCCTTCCCGATGGCTTCAGATACCCCCCATGGCTGAAATCCCCTTCAAAAACTACCTAAATACCTTCCTGATGGCTTCAGATACCCCCCATGGCTGAAATCCCTTCAAAAACTACCTAAATCCCTTCCCGATGGCTTCAGATACCCCCATGGCTGAAATCCCCTTCAAAAACTACCTAAATACCTTCCTGATGGCTTCAGATACCCCCCATGGCTGAAATCCCCTTCAAAAACTACCTCAATACCTTCCTGATGGCTTTAGATACTTTAAATAATTTAAATAATTAATTAACATAATTAAAAAAAGTATTAAAAGTATTAAAGTAACTCAAAAGGCATCTGGGCGCGCGAAGGGGCCTGGGGAAGAGGGGCGAAGAGAAAGGGGGCGTGGCCTCCCGGGGAGAGGGGCCCCCACTCGTTTTATTAAGGCGCCACTTTCAAAGTTAATTTTAATAATTTAAACTAAAACTTTTTCGTAATTTTTTTATCAGTTTGGGGGTTTCTGACCACGCTCTATCCGAATCCGAAGAGACCTAAGCTCTAGCTCCTTTCCCCTTCGAGTTGAATCCGGGACACGACGGACAGACAGACAGACGGACGCCTCTACTTTTTTATTATAGTTGATGCGTAATAGGATCGCTACCAAAAATCTATTGCTATTTCGATTAAATCACCAACAACTTTGTAATCATTTCCTTGTATCATAGACCCTGAAAAACGTACCAACAGACGATGCCGAGGCTTTTTCCTGGCATCCCTTCCATTTCGATCGTGCGCATGCGCCCTGCATCCGAGGGGTCGTCGACGCCGAGCTGCAGATAGCACGGTTCGCCGCACGTCTCGTAGGCGTCGGCCGAAAAACGCGGGGGTTAGTGTGACCAAGGAAACAAATAATTTTACCTTGCCCTTTGCCGCTTCCAATGCGGCAGGCGTGAAGGCTCCTGTGATGACCGTCCAGGTGTTATGCGGACGCATCATCGTACCGACCATCTTCTCTAGCTAGAATAAAATAATTGGTATGGAGACTACTATGCGCGAAAAAATATGTTCCACAAGAAATTGGATGAAACTCACATTTTAGCGTTTTCGTGTTTTTCGAGATTTTAAAAATGCCTTTCTATCAAAGGTCCGAAATTAGATCGTACAAACCCTAGTTAAGCGATTTTCAATTATAAAGAATCTTTCACGCCGCTCCCGTTATTTTATACCCATACCCCCGCCATTTTATTCTGTTGTTGATTTTGTCCCTTCAAGCATGAAAAACAAACACTGCGCAAAGATATTCCTCCGGCTTTCCTCAAGGCGTTGACCGTGCCAGCAGCATCATACTGGAGTTGGGTAGGCAGGGCAGCGGCGAAGAGGGACCAGGGCTTGACTACCTGAAAAACTAAAATACATAAAAATAAATTTGCATCACACAATTTTGGCGAAACAGGAATGAAAAAAACTATTGACATTACAACAGCCAACGGGAGCATGATTTCCGGAAAGTGGATGCAGATTGGGTATGCAATCTGTGCCTGAAATTGGAAAAAGTGCAGAGAAGAGAAGAAAGGATTAGTGCTGTCTAAAGAGCGTTTTTATGCGCATAAATTCGCAAGAAAAAGGTCAAAAGATTTAGATTCACATAAATATAAAAGATTTAGATAAAAGATTCCGTGCTTCGCCGTTTGCCCGATTTGAGCAGTGGGGAGCTACGGGAGGCTACAAAGTACCCATAGCCCATCCAAGAGCTTTTTTAACTTATCCAAATCTTTTTAAAGTTAAAATTAACGTCGAACTATTGTTAAGATTACTTTGGCGCTATAATGACGACAATTATCATTATAATGTCAGGGCTCGCAAAGCGGAGAAGAGTTATTGTAGAGCCGAGCGTCCCAAATTAGCGGAAACGCGGTTACGTCCCTCGGCAAGCCCAATGCCAGAAATAGTGGGGTTTCCCTATAAACAAGTGTACAGGGGCCAATCACATCGTGCTCGGCCAGATGCTAGCGATCGGGTAGATCACGTATGGTGGCAGGTCGAGGTGCGAAACCCAGTATGGCGAGTTGCGCAAGGGATTGTTCGATCGCAACTGTTAGACAGTAATTTGATAAAATTATCGCATTCTATCCATCTTTTTAAAGCATTGCTTTTCGTTATTTCCCCTTCACCTAATCGAAGGATCCCGCACTTTCATCCCCTTGCCTTTCTCCTGCTCGCATTTTTTAAGGTTCTGACTCATCACCCGACGCCTTGTTTTCGAAATGCGAGGATGGGTTGGCGATGTTGATTTTCCCACGGGGTCCACCGTCCCAAATCGATACAGAGAGGGTGTTCACTCGGAAATTCTGTGATCTGGTGCTCAGACGCCACCCGCTCGAGCCCCCTTGCATTCACCAAGACGCTTCCCGGGGCGCGGGTATTGGTTCCCCCTGGCTGTAAATGCTACAGTAGCCATCAGTTTTTGATGTTCGTATTTTCGTATTTTTCAGTTTTAGTATTTTCATTTTCAATTTCGGTAGGTGCCAATCTGGCTGATTCACATCCCTCAAATAACCGATTTTTGCGTCCTCAAAAAAGAGATTCAGTTAGTGCTCCAACTATCGCAATCTGCCGCTTTTACTGAGAATTTCCGTCCTTCTTAAATATGCCGATATTTGCAACTTCACATTAATTAGTTCTTTCCTTTTATCTTCAGGCTATTCGCCTCAGCTGGGGAAATTTTTCCAATAACATGCGTCGCTACATCAATGTGCGGCCACGAGGGGCATTTAACAACCGAATCGCCCACAATTATTCAAATTATAGATGACGATGATAAAAATGTTTAATTGGTAAGGTTTTTTTAAAGACCGCCAGAACGATGGAACGCGCACTGTCACCCCGAGGGTGGCAAACCAAAAGGACACCTGAACCAAACGCAAATTGGAACCGCGCGTTGCCAAAAGTGCGCACTAATGAGAGGAGATTGTGCCCCGGGGGCGGCAACGCGCGGCGCCTATCGCCTATCTGTGCATTGATAACGATCTGATCAAACTGAGAAGTGCCGTTCCCTTCCAGAGTTCTGACGGTCTTTAAATTAAAATCCTTCCATTCTTTTCTTACTGGAGATTCGAATTTCTAGACGTTTTAGAAGCAACCGGAAATCTGTTGTGCCCCGCCTACCACTGGTACCTGCTGAGCTTCAACGTTGTGTAAATGTATGAGCCCGGCAAATTTTAAAAGCGGTCAGTTGAACAGAAGATAAAAATCATAAGGCTGGTTTATTTTTATGAATACAATTGTTTTCGAAAGAAAAGAAAGACCTTGAAGGATAGTTTTAGAAAAGGCTATCAAGCACCCAAAGATTGTGGGACGTTTATATGCGCTGCCGATCAGCACTTCCACACGATAATTAAAATGGAAAAGCAGCTGGTAAAGGTGAGTCGTCGTGAAAAAACCAACGAAGCGCTAACGCAATCGTTAAAAATACTGTCTAAGAAAACGGCAAAGTAAAGTGTGCCCATTTTCGAATTCTTTATTTTGATGCGCGCCTAAAAGAACTTGCAAAAAAAACTAGTCAACCCGGTTCTTAGAAACGAGGGGAATTATTTTGATCGCTAAACGACCATGCCCGTCGTCAGTCTGCGAAAGTTATCATCGTTATTATTCTGTATTAATTTTTCAGGAGGACGTCACGGTACTGTGGTCACTGGGCAACTGCCTACTGCTGGGCTCGAACTTTGAGGAAATATATATGGCCCAACTCGTTTCGGAAGCCATGCCGTTTATCGGTATAGCATATTTTTGAGGCACTAGGTTGGTTTTACTCTCATTTTGTTTGTGTTGGTTTTGGGAATGTCAATGAAATATCTGAAAGGTGAACTTCAGAGGACGAAGGGGCCGACGCTCGACAACGACTGCGGCGCGTTTGTGTGCGTCTACGCGTCACGATTGCGCACAATAAAGAATGAAAAGGAAAAAAGCATTGGAAAATCAGCATATGGCAAAGGTAAACTCTTTAGAAGTAATTTCGCAAGTAAGTGAGATCTGTTTTAAGAAAAAAGGTTAAATTTGTTGTCGGCCGCGACAAAATCTGCTTTGGAAAACCGGCGAAGCAAATTTTGGAAATGTTCAAATCCTTAATTTTGATCCGCGCTGAACGCTACTTGGAAAAATCTATTACTGCCCCTCCGTACCTTAAAAACTTAGTTTAGGAGAAGCGGAAAACTGTTGTGGCCTGTGTACAACTAATAACTGCAGACCCTCGACGTTGTAAAAAATTTAAACCATTTTTGAGGCATTAGGTTGGTTTTGTTTCGATGAACGCATTTTTGGAATTTCAGCCTGATAGCGTTAACGCCAATTTCAGAAAAGGACATACCTGAGCGCCGTACAACGATTGCGGCGCGTTCGTGTGCACTGCCGTTCCGCGCTACCGAACGATAATTGGAATGAGAAGAAATATCGGCAAAATCTGGGCGCGCTATAAGCTAAAGGTTTCTCGTTTGCCTTAGTGTTACTCGTTTGTCTAGAGGAACCTAGGATATTTATAAATAGTGTTCATTGCAAACCTGTTTGATTTTTTTTGGCTGACACGTTGCTAAATATTTTGCTTCTGTGGTTATTGTTTAAAAGAATATGGACACAAACCTCTTAAGTTAATAAAGTTTCTAAAAATAGCATTTAGAATTCAACCCATGCGTCGACCTGGCCACAGAGATATATGGGCTCGAAAGGCTAACATATGGCAGTGTCGGAATACGGCTGAATAGATTTCTCAAGCCAGTGATAAATAAATTGGTTTAAAGTCCTTTATTGCCACGAAGGCGCAAAATGTGATCTATCATCACCGGTGTTTTCAAATAAAATTCCTCAAGAACCAAGCGCAAAACCCTGTGACACAAGCTGCAGACTGTCTTCAGAAAAATAAATTTAGCTTGTTCACACTTACAAGTAGTGTTACATACCATTCCATCCTAGGTGCTTCTTAAATCAACGAGGATCCCCTTTTCCCAGCTTGTTCTTGTACCTCCTAATAAAATATCCTTAGAATGTGTGCCAGCTGTTTCAGTTTTCGACGTGGTTTGTTTCGGTTTCATAATAGCAACAATGGATTTTATTAACAAGACCGTTCGGTTCATCGTAAAGCTTCAAGGCTCTTCCTTTTTGATTTCTTTCGATGTGCCTTGGTCGGTTGCTGGATTGTCGTTCAGCGAAAAGAAAATAGCTTCGCAGCCCATAATCCTTTTTACTGGTTGCGTAGCCCCTTTTAATTCAAAGGCATAGCCGATGCCAGGTGGCCCAGCAAGTTGTAGATTTTTGGTGAGAATAAAGGCATTTCTCATTCCTTGATCTTTGTTCACCCAACGCGGCGGCGCGGGGAATACAACCTGGTTCGTACCGAATCCGTGGCGTATAAATATATCCACAAATCTTTTTGACTGGTACTTTTGTTGATCAAGAGCATTTGCATTCAATAGCCTACTGGTGCCAAGTTCATAGGTGGGGTTACTAGGAATTCCCACAACGACAATTCCTTTTAAACCTGCGGTGACGACTCTGGTGATCTTTGAGTCCAAAAACTTTGGAAAATTTCCTGATCCGGTATTGTTTTGGGTCTCAGACTCTCGATGCATGCAGATATACATCACCCCTTTGTATTCGAACCAGCAGACACGGGCCTGTTTTGTACCTCCACCCAGGGTGTCGAGACCACCGTATATCGTAGGTAGGACCGTTTTCTCGCCGCGAAACACAAAAAACATTCGGGTTTCACCAAGAACAGCGTTGTTACTGGCCTTTGGGTCGATAGCATGCGACAATGAGCATGGTTGCGGTGTGACGATCTGGTATCCAGGAATTCGGCCATCCGGCCTTAAGTGGACGTTCGCTGCCTTCAGGATGAAGCCAACGTCGATATTCATATCGTGCAGCATCCACGTCAAGATTTTGAGCTTTTGACTCGACAGCTCGTCCATATTCCACAAAAGATGAGTGAAGGAACCGTTCGGAAGCTGGGCGTCCAGATTCTTTGGTTTTGCTGGCTTTTGAACAGTGTCCGTTTTGATGAGCGGCGGCTTCTTGTCATCCACTTGTAGGCCAGCCAAACCATCGGCGGCACTAAAAATGCATAGTCATCGGATTCAGAAATTTTGCGAGTGGTCGTATCGGAAAAAGGCTAGCGTCAGCGCCTAGATCTCACTAGGGAAGTTCACGATCCGACCGTGGGATATCGACAAAGTGGATCTGACAGAATCGGACACGGGGATTCCGAACCTGCTAAATAAAACGGAGAAACAAGTTATGAGGCTTCAAATTGGGCTAAATCGCCAAAAACGGTACCTTTAACGGCTTGTAAAAAGCGGGGAGACGGGATTGAGTAGAAAAAGAGTAGTGCTTCTTGTTCCGCAAAAAAGGGCTTTGAATACGCTATAAAATTTGTTTGATTTGCAAATAATTCATCGAAAAAAGGTTTTGAGTTCACGGGCAAGGGCCTGTCTAGGTCGTCAAGGAGATTTCCGCGAAGTCATCGTAAACTTTATTTCGCAGGCCCTTTTTCTGCTGCACAAATGCATTTATCTTTTTTGGTACACACAGGATAGCGGGGGGAGGAATAAAATAACGGGGGAGCACTGAAACTTTTTTTTTATGATAAAAGTATTTTTAAGTATGGTTTTTTTTGGGCTGTAAAAAAGCTCTTTTTTTCCGGTCCTCTGTCGAATAGCATTTTCAAAATATCGAAAACATTCAAAACGCCGAAAATTTGTTTCCCCCCGTTATCCTATGTGCTGCCCATAGTTTTCAAAAATAGTTTTTGGGCTATAAAACTTTTATAATACATTTTTTCGCGTTGTAAATAATCTCTTAGTATAGTTTTTGATGTTCTATCGATTCGCGTTTTCAAAATATCGAAAATCTCAGAAATCAATTTTTGTTTATTATATAAATTTTTTCATTTACATTATTTTGGGCTGAAATTAATTCTCTGAGTATATTTTTCGACGCTCTATCGAATGGCACTCGCAAAATCCTACAGTAATTGCAAATTTCATAATAACCAGTGTTGAAAAGCCGCTTCGCGACTTTTCAACACTGGCCCCGTCTAACTCCATATTATCCTTCACTTTGCATACTTGTATAAGCTTCTCCATTTTAATGCCAATAATCAAAAATGTCACTCTCTCGCTCATTATATAGGCTCCCGCGACTTCCGGCCTATGCAAATTGCTTCCTACCAAAGAGGGTTCCCGATTTTACAACAAAAATATAATTTTAATGTCGAAAACTACGAATTTGGTAAGATATGATATACGTGCAGTCATCTCGTGACCATTACGCACCTAATGACGTATCATATGTAGCCTAATACCCTTCGCTCTTTGAGATATCCTCCGGACAGCCTGACGGAAGTTGCATGCAAAGTGGCACACACACACAGACACTATTTTTTTTTTATATAGTAGGATGAGTGCCCACCCCCGTTATTTGATTCCCGCTATCCTATGAGTACCTCTTTTTTTACTCAATTCTGCTCCCCCGCTTTTTTTACAGGCCGTTAAAGGTACCGTTTTTGGCGAAATGGCCCACATTGAAACCTCATAATTTTTTACCCATTGTATTTAGCAGATTCTGATTACAGATTCGGAATCCGCGTGTCCGATTCTGTCAGATCAGCTTTGTCCCGTGTCGATATCCCACGGTCGGGGTCTTACACTTCCCTAGTCAGATCCGCCCTGGGCTTTTAACCCCGACTTCGCACAGGGCGGTTGCGGTAGCAAACTATCCTACCTTATATGATTTTGGGGTGTATCTCTGTGTGTGTGTGTGTCCGGCGCCAGGGAGGGCTACTTTGCATAATTCCAAAAAATACAAATTTCCTCATTCTTGCAAGTTGCACGCGCGGGTGTGGTCGGATGAAGGATGATGAAGGTCCGAAGGACCCAAGCTATCGGAAAGTCAAATTTCTCATGCAAGGCCGCATTCCAGCGCCCAAGGCCCGCGAAGCGGGTGTTGGGCGCTGGTTGAGCAAATAATATTTTTCCTTTCCGTATACCGGGTGTCCCGAAAACGAACTATCTGGTATTTCGCCGTGTTACATCCAATCTGGCCCAAATTTGGGCCAGAGGTGTATCAGACCCTAAATAACAACAATCCTGACTTATAGCCCGATAAATATAGTAGTTTTCGAGTTATCACAAAAATAAACTTTATGTTCCATTTTTCATAGGGTTTCCGTGAAATAGGACCCTCTAAATATTCAGTGAAAACGATTCGGTAGGTCTCATTTACCTTAAGGAATCCTTACGTACTAAACTTCATCAAATAAGCTTCGATGCAAGCGATTTTTAGAAAGCGCAGCGGGCAAAAAAGTGTATAAAAACGCTTTCGTTGCGCTCAAATTTGTAGGAAAACCTCACCGAAAAGGCGCCGCCGCCAAATTTTTTTACAAAATTGATGCATTAACGAAAAACGCGCGCCGCAAGCGAAAAATTTTGAAAAAATAGGTTTCCCAGAAGCAAAACCGTCTTTAAAATAGTTATACAGCGCCGCAGGCAGAAAATTTTTTCAGAAAAATCATAAGGGTCCCCACGGTAAGAGTTAACGTACTTCGCCCCACAGCCGAAGGCTCTCAAAGTTTTCGGTATTTTCGCTATTTTTGTCGGGATCTTTGAAAGGCCATTCGATAGAGCGCTAAAAAAATATACTAAGAGTTATAATTTGAGCCTACAATAATCTAAAATTAGTCCCACAGGCAAAATGTTTCAAATCATATTGATACGCTCCTGAAAAAACAGCGTCGCAAGCGAAAAATTTTGGAAAAATAAATTTCTTAGCAGTTTAAATCGTTTTAAAAACAGTAAAAAACAGCGCCGCAGACAGAAAAATTTGTATGAAAAAAATCATAAAGGTCCCCCTTATGAACTTTTCAACCCTGAAAAACAACCTGTATACTTGAAGCCCGCTTCCGGTCTATGCTAATTTTTCCTAACAAAGAAGTTTTCATAAAAACTTAAATTTAATAGCGAAAATATATAATTTTGAAAAACCGGTTATGTGTGCAGTCATCTCAAGACCATTGCGCACCTAATGACGTATCATACAGGCCCTAAAATTTATCCCCCAGGGAGATATCCTCCGGACAGACAGACGGAAGTGGAAGCAAAGTGGCACACACACGCACACAAACATTATTTTTTTATATACAGGGTGTCCCAATAAAAAAGGTCATGCAAACATTTTGCTATTTCAAATCCGACGGACTTGTAATTTTGCACAGAGGTGCGGAAGGGCATTTAAAATGTTCACAGAAACTTTCGGCCCGATCGGTACAGTAGTTTTCGAGTTATGGTAAAAATACTGTTTTTCCCACTCTTTCGCTTCATTTTTTCGGCTATCTTTTTGGACTTTGCATCAATTAACATAAGTCTCCGGCTCTAAATCCCTTATTCTTCTGAACATTGGCGTCGTTAGCCCTTGTTAAAAAATACTTAAATAGCCTATTTTCGACCCGAATTTTGCGAAATAAAAAATTCCTAGGATAAAAAAGGGTCGGCGCTTCATTTTCTCCATACATTCCAGGGCTCAATTCCGGTGGAATCCAGGTTAAAAACGTAAAATAAAGTTTATTTTTGCCATAACTCAAAAACTACTGTACCGATCGGGCTGAAAGTTTCTGTGAACATTTTAAATTCCCTTCCGCACCTCTGTTCAAAATTTCAAGTCGATCGGATTTGAAATGACAAAATGCCAGCGTGTCCTTTTTTATTGGGACACCCTGTATAGTAGGATAACTGGAGCACTACTATATTTATCGGGCTATAAGTCAGGATTGTTGTTATCTAGAGTCTGATACACCTCTGGTCCAAATTTGGCCCGACTGGATGTAACACAGCGAAAGGCCAGAGCGTTCGTTGTTTGGGACACACTGTATCGTGCTATGCCACCGCGCACCGCCAGCATTAAAAATATTTTGGTTTCGAGGCAGATCACAGGTTGACCAACCTTCCAACATCCTCATTCGCGGCCGCCATCTCTTTCTTTTCCAAAGACCCAAAGAATGTGCTAAATAATAATTTGTTGGAAAATATTCGTTAGAAGGCATTGTATAGTGAAGACAGATGCATATTAGGCTTTTGCTAGATAAAAAAGAACGAGCGATAATTATACTAGGAAGCCCACTGTATGGAGGTATCAATAAAAACGAAGCCAAGAGCCCAAATTTCTTTCAGATGCGGAGTGCCGGTTTGGAAGCCGACCCGAGGCGTGGCTTTTGATACGCCACACATGCTCACTATCACAAAAATGCAAAGGCGCAAGCTAGGATTAACGACAGGCGGATGAATCTATCGGGGAGCGTAAAAAGCTAGATAAGACGGATTTCTGACTAGGCCACTTCTTTCAGGATCGGACTTTTGCGGAGCGGCTCCAGGCCAACGGGCGAAAGTTTTCATTAGAGCCTATTGATAGAGATGGTTTTTGGCATGGGGTGGATTTTTTGTCAATGTCGTTCTCATTTTGCAAGCAAAACGACGTTCTCAATTTATGCATCAAAGCTCAATCGCTTGCACAAAAAACAACTGTGAAAATACAACTAAAAGGGATAAAAACAACAAGTTTCTTACAAATAGACGGTTCCATCAAACTATGCGAAAGCAATTAAGAAGCATCCCAAAAATAATAGTAGGGTAAAAAACTGGATTTATTTTCGTGGTTAGACACAGAATACAAACTTAATGAGACAGAAAATTGCTGGTTTCATCAGTTGAATATTCCGGAGGTTCATCTTTGAGTCTGACTTCTTTAATTCCGTCGATGGCAGATTCCAAAATGCTCCACGGCCGTGGCACTGTATCAATCTCTTTCAACCGAAACAGAATCGGATCGTTCTTAAATTCTTCGCCCATCCGTTGGGTGAATACTTCGTGGTGAACTTGCACCTGGAAGTCTTGCGCGCTCAACAAGAAACAGTTCTGGCGGTGGATCCATAGATTGGTAAGACAATTATCTTCAATTAAGTCAAGGAATGGTTTGACGGCTTCTTGATCTTTGGATTTGATAGCATTTTTCCTCTGCAGGTCTACTTCACGTCCTTCGAGCCAGCCAAGTAGGAAGATTCCTGAAAAAATTGCTATCAAAATGCCGTCATTCATCAAGCCGAAATGTCATAATATCGACAATTCGGAAGGCCGGAATTTTGTAAGGTCGAAATTTCCTTTCCTTTTTCCTTGTCAAAATCCTAAAATGTCCACTAAAAATTCCCGAATTCTATAATGACGAAACGAATATCGACATTTCATAATGCCGAAGTTTTCCGGGAACAAATTGCCAGATAAATCCCGAAAATAGTATCTTAAAGATTTCGCAGATGGAAATAAAATATCCGATAAATCTTCCGTTTGAAAATAAGCTCCGATAGTCATGAAGAAGAATTAAAGCACTATTAAGAATACTCGCCTTTAAGATCTTTCGAATGCTCGACGGTCTCGGATATCCATTTCCTGAATCGGTCAGAAGAGAGCTCTTCTTCCACCCTACAGCCGGCCACGCAAATGAAGAGCACTTCCTGAAAAATGTTGAGTAGTAACGACTGCAGTCAAGCTTCTGTCGTCAAATTCTGATCTTCGGATCGTTTTTACGCTTTTTCTAATACAATTTCGAATTTTTTAACGTAGACTCGGGCGAGCGGGGCTTTTGCAATATCTGAGGAGGGGTACTAACTTTTCTTCCTGAGTTCAATTTTTCTAAGGTAAGAAAAAGCAAAGGAAAGGAGGTAAGAAATACCAAGCTTCTAGGAATTCTAAACGTAAGAATACAAAAGTCTCGATTTTCCATGTCAAATTGGAATGCCGTCGGCAACTCTTTAAGAAAATCGATTAGTTGCAACTACGGAAGGTCCCACCAATTAGATCTCAATCTGTTAGATACATCGAAAAATTCAATAAGGTAAAGTTTAAGGCTTTTAAGTTAAAAAGGGTAACTTTAAGCCGTCTCACCTCCCAAATCAGATGACAGACACTGGCTGGAAAGGGCAAGCCGTCTACCTCTAGCGTACATGCCGTCATTTCCAAGAAATCCGTCCCATTCCAGTACTTGTTATAGATCACCATAATATTCGAGGGAGACTTTTGTAGTTCTTTGAATTTGGCAATATCTCTTCGAATGAAATGAGAATCCGTTGTGAAGTTCTTGTTCTCGGGTACGACGGGGAAGAAGCCGCAAGACTTTGCGTTTCCCATCAGCTCCTTCCGGATCACATGAGCCTCATCTTCGGGCTCCCCGAAGTCGTGCAGAATAAAAGCCAAATAAACGCCCTCCAAGATGCTTTTAAGGGCGTTGCACAATTCTGCTGTGACGGCTGTTTGATCACGAATGTCCCAGATAACGACTCGCTGCCCGTGGGCGTAAAAGATTTTTGGCGCTTTTTTGGGGGGCGCCCGGGCCGGAGTTGGCATCCTAAAATTTGACGATAACGGAGAAATTAAAAATTACCTTCAAATTAAAGAAAATAACGAAAACATAATAAGGAAAAATTGCTAAGTTCCAAAGTTTCTAAGGATTACTTCGGCGGCAAGAAAAGGATCCACAAAATAATTCCTACAAGCCGCGAATGTAGTATTTTAGAGCTAGGTGAAAATTCTTATCACGTAAAAGATGTTTCAGAACACATGCGAAGGCCTTAAAAGGCACTTTAAAATAAAAAAATTTTCTGTGACGAGAAATTTCCAAATTTTTTTCAGAAATATATTATTTCCTTATACTTAAAATCTAAATCTAACTGTTGCAAAACTTTAAAGAAAAATACAGCTCCTTTTAAGAATAAAGAAAATCACAAAAGTATCGTGGAAGGCATATGTTTTTTCATCTTTTGATTTGTCTATGCATAAAAATTGACTTTGCCCCCTATTTTCGGCGAACCTATCAAGCATTGAGACGGAAAATTGGGATAATCTTCTTGCCCCGGTAATTACCACCGCTCAACCCCTTATCACATATTTCCGGAATATTTCCTAAGTAATCGCCGCAATTTTTGACAGCTCAGCGATGAATCAGTGATTCAGGGTTAGCTTAGGCGCCCAAATCTTTTGCCTGACACGATAAAAAAGCCTCAAAAATCGATAAGTTCATTGAGATCAACGAAAGCATGAGGACGCTCGATAAGGCGACTTTTTTAATATTGAGCGATCGTTTTTAGATGCAAGCGCCAGCTCAAAAGGACACAAAGAAGAGTCGGATGGCGTGGAAAAGATAAGGCGGGTTTAGCAGGCGTAGAAGACCGGAAGAGTGGTTTCTAAGATAGACTGGTGAACTCAGGGACCGAGAAGAAGCGGGGAGGAGACATTTTCTCGCGGAAGGTCTCAATGATTTGGTATGTTTCGTAGGCCTAGGCTTACGGATGATTTCATAAGAGTCCTGTCGTAAATGCTTACGAGGTTTTTTTAGGAACCAAAAAAACATTTCCTAGGCTTTCCAATTCTGGTTGGCGGGATCGTTGTGATTTTTGTGGTGTAATTAGCTGTTATGCGTACCTATGTTCAGGTAAAATATTAGATTTATTGCGCCCGAACGAGTTAAGTAAAATGCTGCCTTATAAAAAAAATAAAAACTAAATTTTGAAGGTACAAGTAACCCGACGCACGCTTTCAAATATTTGAGTTTGTATCCCCTCGACACTGAACTGAGCCATTTCGGCGTGATTTTTTACATTTAAATTCTAGTAAGATTTTTCCTACCAATTTTTGGCACAAGAAAATCACTTTTTTGTAGGCTTTCGATCATGGCGAAGATTTTCAGATCCTTGGTGCATTAATAGAACGTATGGCTAAAAAGTTGGTGTTGGGAGGTAAACTATACCGTAGCCGTTTTGCGATTTTACGGTATTCCTATTCATATGCGATTCACTTTGCCGCCACATATTATTGAAAATTCAGTGGCTTCGGGAAGGGTACTTCAGCCGCCAGCCGATTGGAAGTCAATCTGAATCAGCTGGGCTCCGGTTTAGGCCAGTACTTCTAGGAAAAACGCCCTCGCACGCTCATTCCGCCAAGACCAGTACGATGCGTCTACAATGGGCGCTATTACTTCTGATATCCGGGCTTTGCGGGGTTGCCACGGAATGCAAGATTGGACTTTTGCCCTGCCTAACTTTCGAATTTCTAGTTACGCAGGCCTCTTACGAAGCTGGTCATGTGCCGAAGCCGGTCTGTTGTTTTTCGCTAAGTCTGTCACTCGTAGGGAGTGAGAGAGAGAGAGCGAAAAGACTGGAAGAGAAAGAGAGTGTGTGAGTGAGAGAGAAAGTGAGTCAGAGCATGAGAGAGAACGGGAGAGAGAGAGAGAGAGAGCGAAAAGACTGGAAGAGAAGAGAGTGTGTGAGTGAGAGAGAAGGTGAGTCAGAGCATGAGAGAGAACGGGAGAGAGAATGAGGGAGCGTGAGTGAAGGAGAGAGAGGGAGAGAGAGAGAGAGAACGAGTTAGTGAGAGAACGCGAGAGTGAGTGGGTGAGAAAGTGATTGAGAGAAAGAAGTATGCGTGAGAAAGAGCGGTGAGTGAGAGAGGGCAAGAGATAGAGAGAGATACAGAGAGAGAGAGAGAGAGAGAGAGAGAGAGAGAGAGAAAGAGAGAGAAAGAGAGAGAGTGCGTACGAAAGATTTAGCGTGAGTGAGTGAGTGGGAGAGGAAATGAGTAAGAGCATGAGGGGGAGCGAGAAGGAATGAGACGGCATGAGTGAGAGAGACTCAGAGGGAGAGAGTTAGTGATGGCGAGATAGTAAGCGAGTGAGTAAGAGAGTGCGAGTGATGAGAGAGAAAGCGTTAGTGAGAGAGACGACAAGAGCACGAATCCAGGGAGACGAACGCTTCACGATGGAATTGAAAGAGTGGGATAAATGGAATGCCAACGACAAATATCACCATTGCATAGGCAATATGTACGGTAACGGACTTGCGTTTTCCACTCGACAAATCGACGTAATTAGGTCAACACGGATGTCGTGTCATTGGGCAGGACACCACCGAAATGGTCAGGAACGAATTTTACCTAAAATTTCACTTTAACGCCGAGTACACCACGGGGGTCTGTTGCCTTGCTATTTTCAGTGGTAATCTGTCAAAATTTAAGAAGAACAAAACGCGCTGTGTTAGCTTCGGGTGGCAGAACGTCGTGACATCGGCCCGTCGGTGTAAGATTTCTGGGGTTTGCCGCATTTTTATTTTTGCTGTAAGCCGCATTAATAGCCGTGGTCAGGGGCGTACACGACCCCAGTTTTTTTTTGGGGGGGGGGGGGCAACCCGAAAATTTTCTCACTTCCACCCGCGCTAGTTCTCGCCCCTCCCCCGCCCCGTTAAGAAACCTTTATCCGCAGCTCTCCGTAGTACAAGTTTAAGAAATCAACCCCGAAAAAACTAGCTTTCTTTAGCCGGCCAGGGCCGTCTACACGTATTCCCAGAACCGCCCTTCTGCAGGCTCGATTATTCCGATGTATCGGATGGTCGGGCTCGAAATGGAACTGCCCTTTGTTACTCGTGCTGCGATGTACTGGAACAATGTTAGCGTATAAAGTTGATCCTGTTTAAATGGCTTGACCTACTGATTATCTCACTCTCTCTATCACTCTCTCTTTTTTCTCTCTTTCTCTCTCTCTCTCTCTCTCTCTCTCTCTCTCTCCCTCTCTCTCTCTCTTCTCGTCCTTCTTGCTCTCCTCTCCCTTTTTCCTCTATCAGTCACTGCCAAAGTGCAAGCACATCATAAGCGCGATGAGTGGGACTGCCAGGGAGAGTGGCGCAGAGAGGGAGAGAGAGAGAGAGAGAGAGAGAGAGAGAGAGCGAGAGAGAGAGAGGCAAAGCATGTGCGAGATATGGAGAGTGCACCGTACTACCCTTTAACAGCCTGTTAAGGTATCGTTTCCATACAGAAATGCAGAACGTGGAAATAAAACCGTAATGTATGCACTGCCAGTAAAGCAAGACTCTTTATGCAGGATTGAATTCGATCAGCGGATCCACTACCCGAATGCCCAATTTTTCTTGCTGGGTCCTCAGATTCGCGAGGAACTTCTTGCGCTGTGTTTTCAAGGTCCATTCCGGTCGGTGGGAACAGATTAGCATCTAAAAATAAGCTTAAAAATGTATGTTTTTGAAAAACCAATACCCTTTGCTCCGGCAGATATTTCATCAAGAAACAAGATGCAAAATATTTCGAGAACAGTTTGCGGATCTTAAAACAATTGGAAATAACTACCGCAGGAGTAAAATACCTCTTCCTCCTTGAAATTGGGATTCTCGTAAGCTACGATATTCGCGACGAGACCGCCTAATTTTGGTGATATAAGGTAACTTAGCTATCATTACCTGTAGGATTGACGATCTGGGCCATTGCCGATATCGTTTCTTCATTCCGAAAACCCTCAATAGGGCAAATAACTACATTTTTCTTATCGTTAGAACACGCGTCGAGGACGATAAAATCATACAATTCGCCTAAAAATGGAAAGTATCGGAATTTCAACGTCAAGCTGAGGATCAATCACGGGGAAGCTGTTTTTCAGACTATTAACATCCCAAAAACAAGATAAAAATTACAAGGCTAACATTAGAAAGTTAAATCCAGCGGAACACATCGTAAGATCATCCAAAAATTGCTTTAAATTTAATATTGAGGCTCACTAACCTTTAACAATCGTCAGTTTAAATTAAGGAATTTTTAGAAAATCAAACAAGGCTCGGAAAGCCTTAAAAGCGATACCTACTTAATAAATTCAAAAACAGCGATCAAATTCATACCTCTCGCCAACGCTTCCTTAGCATAAACAATCCCGTCAGTAATCTCAATCCGATTCGACTCTGTCGGCACATAACCGTAAAATTTCTTTGCGACCTCTACCATATCGGGATCGATTTCGACGGTTAGCACGTCAATCTAGATAGCTTATAGAATCGTATATTGCGTTAGCCTCACCTTTGCCTTCGGAAATTGAAAAAGATAATTTTGCATGGCTCCACCGCCCAACCCGAATGCGATAACTTTATTGTGACTTCTAGCGAAGGATAAGGCCTGCGAAAAGGGTGATAGAGAGAGGGAGAGGGAGAGAGATAGAGATTGAGAGAGAGAGAGAAAGAGAGCGAGAGAGAAAGAGAATACCTCTATCATATACCCGCTAGCAATCATCACCATCACATATGGCGTTATCAACGTTTTACGATCAATATCCCAAGTAGCACTGTTGGCATTTTCATCCGTTAAAAAATCTAAAAACCCCAAACATCAACTGGAAGTATTGCTAGCCGGAAGTGATATGCAAAATCTACAACTTTCACTTGCCTGGAACCACTAGCATAGCCTGCGACAGGGAAGCCGTTTGAATTTTGTCGGGCACGATGTCGCGTTGGACTTTTAGGCTATAAATGAATGTTTTAATTTTTCTACTGTTTTCTAACTTTGCTGCAAGTTCTAAGTTATTCTGTCATTTTTAAAGTTGACCGCACCCGCGAAACGCGACGCACATGTTTAGAAAGGCGCTCAAGGGGGATTGGCGAGTCAGGAATATGTTTTATTTATTTTTGTTTTTAAATTTTTTAAGTGGATTTGGCAATCACCACGATACGCCATGCGCGCCGCGACCACGACCGCCTTAAATCGATCGCAACCGATTACGCTACAAAATGATACGGGTGCGCAGGAGTCAGATGGAGTCCAGGCGCCTGAAAATCCATGGCTACCCTGGCTTTGCCGACATCTTTAGAGCGCAATCAAACGCGTTTAAAAATATCACATATTTAAATCTTTATATGTTTTTAAATATCATGAACAAATTTTAGCAATAAAGTATAGCCTTAATTATAATGATTTAGAAAGACTCACTCTTCTCCATGCCGATA
>CATQJA010002446.1:0-29050 GCA_958295435.1 Mesorhabditis spiculigera
GGATTGAGCCAGCATTCAAGAACTCACGCACAGCCACACCTACAACATATATATAAAAAAAATAGTGTCTGTGTGTGTGTGTGTTTGTGCATTTGCATGCAACTTCCGTCCGTATGTTCCAGTCGTATCTCAATAGGGGAGGAAGTTAAGGGTATGTATCTTCCCTCATTAGGTGCGTGCTTTTTTCGCATTATCGGGGGCGGGGGACCGAACTAAGTCTAAAAAATCCCAGTAACTTCATATCAAGTTTTTTAATAGTGGTTTTAGCAAAAAAATAAATATTTTTCAACTAGAAACCATCTAATAAGTTTTGAAAAAGAACCAAAAATTATCCCTTTTGGTCGAAACGGTCGAAGAGCCACAAATGATATTTTGACGGTTTTTTAATAAAATTTTGTATAGTTTTCCGTGAAAAGTTATTTAGAAACACTGCCACTATTTATATCTGAAATATAGGTCCTAAGAATAGGTTGGTTCCCCCTGGATCAGGCGAAAGAACTAAAAAGGATGATCGAGATTGATCTAAAACGACCCGAAGAGAGAAAAATGGCCGGTAGCGCTGACCCGCAAGGGGCGCGATTGTTTCATCAAAATTGACTTTGTCAAAGCCACTTCACCGCAAAACCAAGTAGATACGCAAATATCGACACACTACTGTTTCTGACTTTTCCCAAGTTATGGGTTTTCCGGTAGAAAGATTTCAGTCAAATGACCGTGGGTGCTTTGAAAAGAAAAAAGGTGCTGCTACCGTTGTATAAAATTTAGTTTTTGCGCACTTTTTATGTCAGTTTTGAGTTAGATGGAGACAGTAAGTGAAACTCATGGTCGAAGCACCACTTTCGCGAAATCCCATAAAAGATCTTATTTCGCTCATTTAAACCCGAATTGTGACCTAGATAACGGGCGAATCACGGCTAACCATTAGTAAAAATTTTACTACCCCCAGTAAAAATTCTTACTTGAAAAACATTGTTGTAAAAATTTTTACTGGGGTAGTATCCGTTTTGTTGTCGATTTTGACCCCAAAACACGAGGAGTGTCGGCCTTTTTTTCACGCACATCGCTGGACAAGTGCCTGAACTATCATATAAAATTGCCCGGAGCTCGATCGGTGCGGTTTCGTTGGATTTCTAGCGGTTTCTCTGCAAAGGGGTTACTTCCCCCTGGTAACCAAAAGTGGCAAACCACCCCAAAAATTTTTTTAGGCTACCCCAGTAATTTTTTTGGCGGGGGCGGTAAACGTTTTTACTAGGCCGGTAAAATAATTGATTGGGGTAGTAAAAATTTTTAGGGGGGTAGTAATTTTTTGTTCCTCGATTTTCTAAACCATTTCTAGCTTTTCGAGGGTTTTTTTCTACTAAAATCGTAGCTTTTGCTCTAAAGAAGCTTTTGTCATCGCTCTGGAGTCTTTTTGAGCTCTTGTGGACGTTTTATATAGCTTTGAAAGAGTAGCTAAGATTTTCACACTTGAGCTGCTAACTAGGGTTCCCAGCCGAATTACTGGGGTAGTAAATTTTTACTAGCCCTAGTAGGTTTTTTACTAGCCTGCTAGGGGTAGTAAACGAATTTTGGTACCACCCCAGCTGTTTTCGATGTTAAAATTAAGTTTTCGTGAAAATCTCGCTCAGCCTCTTGTTAGGAGGAATCAATTAGCATGCACTGGAAGTGGGGGAAGCCTATATAACGGCGAAGAGAACGCGCATTTCATTTTTCTGCACAGGAATTCAGGTGTTTATGCAAAGTGACGAACTATGGGGGTAAGACGGGGGCCAGGGTTGAAAAGTCGCGAAGCGGCTTTTCAACCCTGGTTGTTTACTAACAAAGACGATGCCAGAAATTTTTATAAAAACTGAAATTGCATTTTTAAAAGAGCTGATTTTTACAATCTGATAAGTGTGCAGGGTGCTTCCAGGGTAACGGGGGGCCGTTATTTTAGCGGGGGGGGGGGCGGTTGCCAACTTTTCTTTGTTTAGCCTATACCTGCCTAGTGATAAATTGTAGTTATTTTAATAATGTTTTTAGTAGGACGCTGGTTACGACCGAAAATTGTGCGTTCTTGAACGGGAGGTGGGAAAATTCTGATTTTTGGTCTAAAAATAGTATATAATTTAGAAATGTAATGACAAAATCTTAGAATTTATCGAGGTCAATTTCATTTTTGAAAAGCAAAACAATTTTTGCTATTTTGCGTTATTTTTGTTCTTAGGGTTATAACTCACTTCTGACAGACTACCCATGGCTGATATTTTGCCAATGACCTATCCAAATATTAATCTCGGATTCCCCACCAGATTCCACCACAATCTATGGTATTTTTATATTGCTTGCTAAAACGTGCCCCAGCGAGGGTACTGTAGGTTTCGTTTTCCCCGCTTTTCTCGGGGCCCCTGGCTTCGATCCGGCTGAGATTTTCTGGGTTGTTAGGCAATTGTAGTGGCACCTTGCTGCCCAATACGAGAGCGTACCATCGACAAACGTTCATGAAAAAGACTAAAAACTAATTTTTTAATTCTGCCACAGAATTTTGTAAATTTTTTGGCGAACTGGTCCAAAAACTAAAGCATCTAACTTTAGCATGCCATCACAAAATTCCATAAATTGAAGATTTTTCAATTCTAGGTCCTTCTAGAGTGGATTGTAAGATAGCCTGTCAAAAATTATTGGTTTTTGGTGGTAAATAACAAAGTTACGAGGCAAAGTGCAAAACAAGGCCAGAGCCGATCTTGGGTCCGAGTAGCCGGGTCAAGTTTCGGATTTAAAAAAATAAAAAAACCACCTAAGTCTTCTGGATACGATTATAGCTTTGATGTTATGATTTACGCTTGTCAAATTCAGGAGCAATTATGGTGACTTTCAGCCAAAAATGGAAAATCACCCTGTTCCAAAATCGAAGTTTAAAATTCTTTTTAAAATTTTTTCGATGTGAAATTATCTTAATCTGTGCATAGTTGACCTAACTGATAACACAGACCTATTGCTAAAAATATCATAGCGACTCCAACATCCGAATTTTTTTACGCCCCCTTGAATTCGGCATATTTCGGTTTTTGATGAATTTTCATGACGCCAACAGCTGGTCAAAGAAATTCATGAACATGGCTTTAGAATGCGCTATTCAACTGCTATCAGATAGAATTAAAATGACAATTTTTATAGCGCGATTGAAATTTATAAAATGGTGACAGGGTTATGGAAAAAAGCAACAACCAATCCTTTTGAGGCCCTAAAAGACGCCCTTCCAAAGGGGTACGGTAGCTCGAAATTTTGTAGATGATAGATAAACCCCAGTACTACATAGCTAAGCAAAGAAAATAGCTGAGCCCCTTTTGGCAATTTAGAAATATTTTTTCAAAGTTCAGTTTCGAGACCTCGAAAAATCGTTGAAAAACTCAAAAATTCGTCGATCTCGAAAATTTTTTTAATATGTTTATGCGATTGTGCATGGTACGTAGGTATTACACAATCAGTTCTTTTGACATTTCCACCATGAGTTTTTTTAATATCGAAAAATTACGAAATTTCTCCATACAAAATTTCGTTCCTCTATAACCTTTCAACCAGACCCTCAAAAAATCTTAAATTTTGTAGGTGCATATCTGCTGCCCACATTAACTTATTCAATAAAAATTAGAAGCCAGTCACCACAGGAAACTGAGAAAAATGCCAATGAAGTTTTCCTGAACGCACAGTTTTCGGGTGTCATTTGTATTAATACGTCGGCAAAAATCGGAAAAATCAAGTTGTGTTAAATCTTCATGCCCAGAATATTTAAGCATTCTGGCATGGTAACGTACCTTCGATTCTCTACCATTCGCGAGTTATTTCGACCCAAACTGCGGGATTTTTTTTGCACACCCTGTAAACATTTTCATACGCGCCAGACCGAAAAAAGCAAAAATCTTAACATTTTTATGACGTATTTCTTAATTTCTCCCCGCCCGCTAACAGTCCAGAACCACTTGACATAGCGTACAATTCTATAAAAACGGAAAACTTTTAATTAGACAGCATACACGAGATCATAGAAAAAAGATCGCAACCGCCCCCCCCCCCCCCGCTAAAACAACCGCCCCCTTAAACCTTAAAAATTACCTACCTTAAAATTTATTCCATAGCGAGTTATTCTACGGACAGCTAACAGAAGTGGCATGCAAATGCAAACACGCAGACACGATTTTTTTACATATAGTAGGATGGATTTCTGGACTCATGCAAAAAAGTTCGCCCCCCCCCCGCTAATGCGAAAGATCCTCTATATCGTCTAAGGCGGTTTTGCCTAAAAGTCATTTCGCACAAATGTTTGCCCGTCTTCAAACCCTGTTTGATTCATCCCTAAATCATAAAAACTTGCCCTCCTCGGCATCGGCGTGAAGGGATGCGTTTTTCTTGGAATTGTAGTAGGAGAGTAGGGCGCCTTCTTCATCCGCTACTGTCCATTTGACACTCCAAGTTCTAGATGGCGGAAGTGCTGAGTTCGATTCGAATTGTCGGTGTGTACCGCACTATGGTGCTCTGGCGGACTCATTTCACAGGAATCTTACCATTTATGCGTTTCCGACCCGACGTCTGCAACATTGATCCCGTACGTTAAAATCCCCTTTTTTATACCAATCTTTATTTCAGTCTGGAGGCACAAGTCGACGGGACCGTGAGGAGATGTACGAGCCGTGGAATAATCGGGCCCTCATCTGGAAGTCTTCGCTATTCCCGAACGCGCTGCAAATTATTGGGGTACGTTAGAGCTGGCTTTTCGTCAGCATTTTGCTTTGTGAATACCTATCACCTATCTATCTCTATCCACCTCTCTCGCTCTCTCTCTCTCTCTCTCTCTCTCTTATTTTTGCCTGTAAGATAAGAGAAGCTATCGACAAAATAATTGTGCGCGCTGACAACCCGTCCCCCCGCTAACGAAACAGAACCCTTCTTCTCCAAGTGCGCTATCGTTCGCCAATTTTTCATGAATGGATTTGTTGATGATCTGAAGCGCTATAGAATACTCCAAAAGCACCGATAAACGACAACTTTTTTAGCTAAAAATGCTTTTCAGGAGATGCTCGAAAATCGGGAGGGGTTGTTAGATGGAAGGATGCGGACTGTGGCTGTTCCCGAGAATTTTCGTCCGCGTTTCCCCGAAGATATGGTAGGAATTAGAGAAAGCAGGAGAGAGAGCGTGAGAGAGAGAGAGAGAGAAAATGCAATTTTTAGATTGCGTTGCCTGGTCCTATACCGAGCCCCATGGAAAGAGATTCAGTGGCCGCCCTCCACATCAACGACTTCTTCGAGAAATATATCGCAAGCGTGGGTTACGAAAAACAAAAAAAGGGGAGAGGAATCTTTTTTGTAGTTTGCTTGCAGTTGTACACCCCCCCCCTTCCCGTTACGACAATTTTTTGGGGACAGCGAGGGGGATTTCAATACGTTAGATAAAATCCGCGCGAAAACGGTTGTAGCTTTTCAACTAGAGGGATTCCGCCACTTCTGAAAGCGTATTCAGAAGCAGCAAATTATTCTACACAAGATCTCACACGTCGAAATTCCACGGTTACAGTAAAAGTCGGAATAAAAAATAGCAATTGCTGAAAAACTGAACAAAAAAACTATTCAACCATGGTTATTACGGTACTAGGCTCAGTTGTCAAATATAAAATTGCTTTATTACAGGAATTTGAATCGGAGATGGACACGAAGTTCTTCCGCTTCCAGCATCATCAAAGCAAAGGTCAGTCATTGCAATGCAAGTTTTCGTGTTTCCAATTTTCGAGCATCTGCCCGTTCTCGAGTTGATGTCAATTATATTTTCGCCTTTTTGAGCTTTTTCGGTCGATTTTCGGCGCAGTAAATGCTTTTTAACCGAGTCCTTCCGAACGGGCGGTTCATGGACGATACATCAATCGATGAAGAATTTTATTGTGCATCTTTTAAACTCTTAAAAGATCTTAAAAGATCCAGTCTACTGATTCGATCATGCTCTTTCCGATGGCGTCAAAACAAAAATGGTCAAAAACGGTGCCAAGCCATAATGGGGTCGGTCTCGTCTCTCGCCAACTTCCTTTTAATGCCTGTAAAACCCTCGTTTTTGAGCCTGTAGAAAAAGATAAGTAAGATTTCTTAGAATCCCTTCAACGGTCATCTTTTTCAGACGTGTTGTTGATGGTTCGCGAACATGGGCGTTATCACCCAGCAACTGACGATTTTCGCGGCTATTGGGCAATGGATCATGTGACAATGTCGCTTCTCTGTCTCCCTACCCACGACTTTCCTCATAGTATTCGATGAATTGTTGGAATTTTGTTGTTTCGCGTAGCAGATACGATGTTTTTTTGGTGCGAAGAATAAAGAAAAGCGAATAATAATAAATTGCTAACAACGACCAGGTAATCTTGGCGCAAAGAATGATAAAGAATTGGTCTTTATCCCGCTGTTTCCAGGATTCTGGCCTCACCTACTAAAACGACTAAAAATTCTGGTCCCCCCCCGCCCCGTCCGCGTAGATCCACAGAAAATAACCAACTACGGCCATACGCGACGATACGCGACCACTCCCGCGCTCTTTAGCCCCCGTTTTGACGTGAAAATGCGTGAATTCCCAAATCGTGACGCCATTTCTGGAATCGTCGGCCAATTTCGAATCCCTCTGGCTGTCTTAAAAGGCCGTTTGCGGGAAGACTGAAATAGGCTTGGCACAGTTTTTTCCGACCCTGTTTTTTTGATGGCATCGGAAAGAGCATAGTCGAATTAGTAGGGCTGCATAGTTTGGAAAGTTTAAAAAGTTCATTTGTAGGGTTTAAATGGGCCTCAAAGTTGCCGACCCCGGAAAACTATCTCGAAAGCTACTGTACCGAATTTTCTGAAACCTTGTGACAATACCTAATTTGGGATGGGGATCATTTCTCTAATACATCACAAAGCGCGAAAATGACCGGAACAAGGCTAAGTCGAATAGTAAAAACAGTTTTTTGAGATTTTCGAATTTTTAGTATTCCGAGCGCAACTTGGAACTATCATAGAAAGATGCGCGAGATTTTTCTGCATCGATTGGTGTATCATTTAGCTTGCGCTAGGAATACTAACATTGAAAAAAATCGTGATTTGTAGGCGAAAAACGCGGAAAAAATGTTCCATAAAAATACAAAGTTGTTAATTTTGTTAATCTGAGGTATCAAAACGCTTCTAGGAGCCGAGCTGAAGCGATTGCCAAAAAGAGCAAAAAGGAATTTCGTTTCTTTCGATGCCGCGGAATCGAACCCGCACCCTCCGCCTGGGAGCCCTGTGGCGCAATGAGTAGAGCGTCGGCGTTCCAATCCAGAGCCGACGTTAGTTCAATCCCAGCCCCCTCTCAGAAGGTACCTCAGATACCTCAGATTAACAAAATTAACAACTTTGTATTTTTATGGAACATTTTTTCCGCGTTTTTCGCCTACAAATCGCGATTTTTTTCAATGTTAGTATTCCTAGCGCAAGCTAAATGATACACCAATCGATGCAGGAGAGTCTCGCGCATCTTTCTGTGATAGTTCCAGTTGTGCTTCGGAATTACTGCAACTCGAAAATCTCAAAAAACTGTTTTTACTATTCGACTTAGCCTTGTTCCGGTCATTTTCGCGCTTTGTGATGTATTAGAGAAATGATCCCCAACCAAAATTGGTATTGTCTCAGTTTCGAAAACTCGTCAGCTAGCTTTCAGATGGGTCCGGGGTCGGCAACTTTGAGCCTATTAAACCCTACAAACGAACTTTTTAAACTTTCAAAACTATGCGCCCTACTAATTCGACTATGCTCTCCGATGCCATCAAAAACAGGGTCGAACGGTGCCGAGCTATAATGGGGACTGTTCGAGTGACTCGCGGATGGCCTTTTAATCATCAAAATTGGCCGACGGATTAGCGAGATCGGCTCTGGTTTGTTAGCAGGGGGGGAGGGGTTTATCGGAGGGACGTTTTTTGTCGATAACTTTTTAACTTAGTTTATTTGTTTGGCTAAATCACGTCGGTTCTTTAGGATTTCCGGGGATTTCGGGGGGTGGGGAGACCAATTATTTTCCTGGCGGTCCCGGTTGACCTAGTGATCGAAAATAAAGTGTTTTCACATTGTTTTCAGTAAATTTTAACTATATCTAAGGTAGAAAAACTTTCAAAAAAAGTTAGAAAAATGTTGAAAAAGTCGAACATTTAGTCATTTTGGGTCTCCCCCAATAATCCTAAAGGTTCTATAGAATTTTTCGACCTAAAATGAAACTTTATAATTAAAATATGTGTAGTTTTTATGCCTAGGAATAGTTAAAAACCATTTATAAACGCATCCGCTCTTTATAAAAAATTTAGGCTTATGCCGAAAAAAATTGGTTTACCCCCGGAAATCCTAAAGAACCGATATTCTTTAGGTGCGAAGGATAAAGAAAATCGATTGATAATAAATTGCGAATATTTTCCTAAAACCCAAATTCAAATAGGTAGTCTAAAAACGTTGAGAGAAGTTGAAACGTTGAAATATAGTTGTGCATTGCTAAAAACGCAATTATAACACTACCCGTGGAAAAAGACCGCTTCGCGGCCATTTTCCGATTCCCAGTCACCTGATCGAAAAATCGCCTGATCGAAAAATCGCCTGATCGAAAATCGCCTGATCGAAAAGTCCCCTGATCGAAAATTGCTGTAGCAAATCCTTATCAAAGTTGTAGCATATTTTCTGCTGCTCGTCGAGCGTCGTCCGGTCGCGTTTCTTCGGGGCATGCGCGTATTCTCGGAGCTGTCTCAGTTTGACCCGGGTTTCGAGCTCGAACTTCTGAAGGTAGTTGAGGAATTTCCACATGGACGGGTGCTTGCAGCCAAAGTGTTGGTTGAGTGCCTTGTTGGTGCCTAAGCCTAAGCCTAAGTCTAAGCCTAAGCCTAAGTCTAAGCCTAACCACGAAGCATGGTATGACAAATTACTTCCAGGTGCAGGGGCAAGAATAATTTTATTTCACCAGGTTTGGTCCTTCAGCCCCGATAATTTTCGATCAGACGATTTTCGATCAGGTGATTTTTCGATCAGGCGACTTTTCGATCAGACGACTGCCAACCCATTTTCCACTGGACCCCCGTTTAAGAACCACGAATTCTAACCATTCCTTTTCTTCAAGCCTGCGGCGCAAGTGCCGGAGTCCCCGGAGCCATTCCTCGGCCTGAGGCGCCAGAGCGCGGGCTACGCTCGAAACCTTGAGCCTGCGGCGCGAGCTACTGACTTTACTCTCCATGTTGGGCCTGCGGCGCAAGAACCGGAGTAAAGGAGCCATACTTTGGGCTGCGGCGCCAGAGCCAGCGTTGCGCTAGAATTTGTAAACATGCGGCGCGCTAGAGCCTTGGGTCAAGGACCTTTTTGGCCTGCGGCGCTAGAGCGAGGGCTAGGCCTAACCCCCGCACACCGAGAGCCTAGAATATGTTTTGTTGCTGAACTACCAAAAAGCAAAAAGTTAGATCCGGGCAGGATCCGAACTCACTACTAAGCGCTTGGAATACAGACGCAAATGCACTGCACCACCGTGACGATGGGAACAGGCAGCGGGAAAGGCCTCTTCTCTCCTGGGAGCGGGGGAAGGCAAAGAGAATGGCGACCCAATGATCCCAAAGGGAGGCCTACTGGTCACTTTACAAAATTCGGTTTTCGAGTCTTAATCAACTGACAATTTGCAAAGATAATAAGATTTGCGTGATCCCCACCATCGAGTACATCAGTGGCCAAAATTCCAGCCCGAAATTCCATCTGAGCTTCACGGGCGGGTTTTTAGCCCTCAGGCAGGTTGATTCGCGGGGCGCGCAATAGCAGTGACAGGCTTTTAGGTCGCGTAATGGGACTGATTACTCGATGTTTTGTGGAAAGAAAAACTATTACAAGTGTAAGAAACTATATTGCTTTGCTCACAAGTTTATTTTAACGACAAGAATAGTATAATAACGTGCACAATGGCCAATTGTATATATGCCCAGGTAGACGCTTTACAACGCGGCGCTAAATCTTTGCTTGCTTGTCATGATTTTCTTTTTGCTTTGCTTTTCATTCCCCTGGCATCAGGATCGACAGGGGAATTCTAAAACCAGTTCTGACTTATAACTTTAGGGTATCCACTCAAGTAGTTTTCAGGCCACACTCCCAAGCGATACACGATGAAAAATAGGGCTTCCTATGTTCACATAGGTTTAAGAAGCGCAAATATGATGCGAACAAGGTTGTGCTGAATTTCAACAAATAGACCAAAGCTATCCAAAAATAAACCGCTTCTTTCTTTCTAAGGCGAACTTCCTGTAAGCATAGTTTTAGCGCTGCTCTTACGCTGCCCGGCAGCAGCTGACAATTCTGAACAACAGGACCGTCTTGGTTCGGGTTTCAACAGAGCATACTTTTACAAATATGAAATACTATCTTCAGTGATCGTCGAGTCCGGAAAGATATCGATCAAATTTTGCGCGACGCATACATAGTCATGGTTTTGGCTCGAAATTGTTTCCGTCGACTGCACTCGTGCTGTCGAGCCGAGAAGCTAGAAGGCTCGACGAAATCTATTTGATAATGTCTCCCTACAGATGCGTCTTGCTTTTTCCACGATATTTGGTCTTATACGTACATGCAAGCAAAGATTTAGCGCCGCGTTGTAAAGCGTCTACCTGGGCATATATACAATTGGCCATTGTGCACGTTATTATACTATTCTTGTCGTTAAAATAAACTTGTGAGCAAAGCAATATAGTTTCTTACACTTGTAATAGTTTTTCTTTCAACAAAACATCGAGTAATCAGTCCCATTACGCGACCTAAAAGCCTGTCACTGCTATTGCGCGCCCCGCGAATCAACCTGCCTGAGGGCTAAAAACCCGCCCGTCTGAGCTTCGAGTTATGGCCCAGACACCACGGCTCTTGATCCCTTTTGTTAAGGACTTTTTACAAAAATGATGATAAAAATTTAATTTTACAAAATCCGACAAACGCAGAATTATATATCCGGAGAATTGCATTTCCTATCTACCCTCCAAAGATTAGAGCCCAATTCCATTAGGATCCCGAGATATGCTCTGAACAAACCTTTTTTCGACCAAAATGTTAAGGGTTTTTCACTATTTTGCTTGTAAAATCTTTAAATGAAGGAGTTTCGAAAAACAAAAAAATCCGTCACTGACAAATGTGTTTCTCCACCTCCATGCCAAAAATTAGCCGGAAATTCGGCCTGACGGCCGAGAAATCGGCTGTACAGAAAACAAACATACGTTTCTCGCTTATAGGATAGGATAATTTGGCTGATATGTAGAGGTTGTCAGGTCACAAGTTCCAAACCGGCTGAAAATTGGTGGAAAAATCTAATAAAATACGGGGAACACGATGCGATGAAAATTATCTGCTAATGGGCACGTTTGTTTAATAAACTCTTAATTTTAAGATTTTGTATGGAAAACCCGGGAATCTTTCATAATCCCGCATTTTCAGAATCTCGCATTTTCATGATCTCGCATTTTCAAAATCTCGCATTTTCAGAATCTCGCCTTCCCATAGACTAGCTGCATTTCTACTAAGTACAACTATCAATCCCAGTTCTATCTATTTTCAGCTCAATCTCAATCTCAATATCATATCTCTATCATTCTTCAGGATCTCGCAATTTCAGTCTAGCAACTTTTCCAAGGGCTTTCCAAGGGTTCCAAGAATTCGATGAATGATGATTGATCACAGAATAAGCGGATTACACCAAATTAATCGAATGTCTGGGCCACTAATTTATGGAATTCGAGATGGTCATATGCGTCGTACACCTCATCCAGGCCACGCTGGGCCTGGTAATCGATGGCAATGGGTGTCTGCTACATGGCCTGTTGCTGCGCCCCGGTTAGACGGTTGTCGGTGCGTTCCTGGAAACCGCCCAACGTTTCCAGAAACTTCCAAGTGCCGAGGCTCTGTTAGTTGTACTTAGTAGAAATGCAGCTAGTCTATGGGAATTGCGAAATTATAAAGATGCGAGATTCTGAAAATGCGAGATTCTGAAAATGCGAGATTATGAAAATGCGAGATTATGATAATGCGAGATTCTGATGCCAAATCGGAAAACCCACCCAGAATCGCAGCGTGCCTGGCCAGAACCGCGGCGCGCAGGCGCGAGCTCTTGAAGCCTCCCCGAGGGCCTCGCCGTCGGCCAGGTAGTGTAGGGATAGGGTGCGGGGAATAATAGACCAAAGATCACGGGTTCGGTTCCCGCATTTTTTAATTTTTTTCTTTGCTAGTTGCAGTTTTGCTTTTATTTTGTAGGGAGCGCGTCTAGAATAGTTTGTATAATGTTTTCCGGCCCTATTAATCAGTAGCAGCCGCCTCGACTAAAAAAATAACTTATGAAATTTTGGAAGTTTTTGCAAAAAAGGGCCTGCCTACCTATTCCGACCCCATGAAAATCGACAAGATTGTTAATACAGATTACTTTTTGTACAGGTATTGTAAAGAGGCAGTCATCATCGGAATCTGGAATCTATGGGCTTTTAAACAACTGGGGTCAGAACCAACTATTTTCAGCAGCTGCTAACCCACCTAGCGGCCAAAGCTATGCGATAGGTCGTCAAAATTTTCGTGGAAAAATTTTTTCAAATAATTTTTTTTCCGGGTGTGGGAAGGTACCTAGTGTCGTACTTTCCGTGACAATTCGATCGAAACATTTATTCCGAGACGGAAAGTGTGCAAGAGCGAAAGAGTGAGCGAGAGAGAGAGAGAGAGAGAGAGAGAGAGAGAGAGAGAGCGTGAGTGAGAGCGAGAGAGAGCGTGAGAGAGAGCATGAGAGAGGGAGAGCGAGCGAGAGAGAGCGTGAGTGAGAGAGAGCGTGAGAGAGAGGGAGAGAGAGGGATATGAGAATGAGAGAGATGAAGCCGACATAAAATGTTTCACAAAATTTTCAAAACAAAAATTTCCTGGATTGGTTATTAAAAAGGTCTGATATAAGCTGTAATCTCCGTCCCCATAGAAGTTTCTTCTTTTGACGAAGATAGTTTTTTCGGCGAAATCACTTTCCGAAACCTCGACCGCCATTCCTGATTATGCGAAAGAATGTTTCACACTCAATGCGTCACCGCACTCTCGCCGCAAAAAACTATTTACGTTAAAAAAAGCGGTTCTTATCACCGGATACCATAAAAGGTTCGGATCAGGTATTTTAAAGTTTAAACGACAAATGTTAAAAGTTGAAGGCCTTGAAAGTTAAGTAAAAAGAGCGAAACCGTAAAACAATCGAATCGTGACACTAGGTATAAATCGATGAAAGTATCAACAAAAATAGCTAAATCCGTGGTATACCAGAGAAAAAGTGGTCTTGAAAACGAAGTGAACGTCTTCATTCTTTCTTATATATATGGCACCTGATAGTTTAACAAGATTTGAATTTGAATTTAGAAAATTAGAAAATGAAGAAATTGCGAGCATGCCACTCGTCGATGAGATTTTGGCAAAACCCGAAAAGACGAAACACACCAATTTACGATCGGACCAAATTTACCGACGGTCCAGCCATCTGAAAATTGTCACCCGGAACTGATGATACTTATGATTAAAACCGCTATTTCAGAGAATAAATCACAAATTTAGAACGTAAGGAGAGAGGAAGGAGAATGTGAAAGAATCTTTCACATTCAAAGCGTTTCCAGATTTTCTACGTTTTTACGTTCAAGCTGAATTTTTATGAGATGACGGCTTATATCCGATATTTTCACGGATTTCGGATTAACCAATCCACGAAACTTTTGTTTTCAAAATTTTGTGAAACATTTTATGTCAGCTTCATTTTGCCAAATTGGGAATGAATCAGCCCCGAACCAGGTAGTCGCTTAGCATATTAAATTAAGGAAATACCTGATCCGATCGTTTTTTAGAGTGAGTTGTTCAGTTGGGAAACTTCTATTCCGTTTCTTAGCGCGATGTCGAAAATTCCATCTGTGAATCAATATGTTTCACTGAGGCGTCAAGAATAATATGGGTAACTCTATTTAATCTTTCCATTTGGAACTGCTTTCTGTTGCTATTTAATGCGTTCATCTTTCTGCAAACATTCATTTCATTTCTGCGTTTTTCAACCCTGGTAGTAGGATAAAATTCTGTCAGACACAGGTGGGAAAAATGAAGTTTCAGCATTATTTGACAATGGCATCTTTTGACAAGTGTCAATCACCACTTGGAGAACGTTTTGAGCCTATTGTTGTTTATCCTGGCAAGGAAAAAGACTACAGGGTGTCCCAAAAAAAATCCCCCCCCCCTAGCCGGCCGCAGACCTGTTCGATTTTTACGATTTAGGTATCTATCGAAAGCTCTCGCAAAGGCGAGTCCAGCACGTCTTGCCGATTTTCGAAATGTCGAAATTTTTTTATCATTTACTAATGTTTTTTGCGAAACGCGCGGGTTTTCTGATGTTTTTCTGACAAGGCGTTTTTTACAAAAATCGCAATTTAAGATTTTTTATGCCTTCCCTGGCAGCCCAACGACAGCTCTTTGAAAGCCGTTTGCAAAAACACAGCTTGGATAGCGCTTAAACCGGTTAAACTGCGTTTTGGACAAAAAAGCGGGTCCTTTTTGCCTGAAAAAGGCCGAAAAGCGAGCAAAAAATTTCGACATTTCGAAAATCGGCAAGCCGTGCTGGACTCGCCTTTCCGAGAGCTTTCGATAGGTACCTAAATCGTCAAAATCGGACAGGTCTGCGGCCGGCTAGGGGGGGGGTTTTTTTGGGACACCCTGTATTGGGATAAATTCATAAAAATTTGAGAATGAAATTTAACTAACAAGGAGACGTTAGATTTCATAGGAAGGAAGAAATTCATTCAAAAATTCTGTCGGACAGCAAGAAAAAATGAAGTTTCAACAGTATTTCACAGTTTTCATCACTCGCCCTACTTATAAAAAAGATAAATGATGGTTGAGCGGCAAAGTGTTTCATATTTTCTAAATCCATGAATTTTTGGTTCATTAGCATAAAAGCCATTGTCGCTGAAATTTCTATTTTAATGGATCTGTTAATTTCGGGAAATGACTCTTTTGATCGATACAATCAATCAAATACATTTTCCGACAATTTCTACACATCTCTTGACACGACAATTTATGAAAAATGTTTCAAGACCCTTTCTAAAAACGCAATTATAACGCTACCAGCGCCCAAAACCCGCTTCGCGGGCCTTGGGCGCTGGAATGCGGCCTTTGCATGAGAAATTTGACTTTTGATTTGACAAGTGTCAATCACCACTTGGAGAACGTTTTGAGCCTATTGTTGTTTATCCTGGCAAGGAAAAAGACTACAGGGTGTCCCAAAAAAAATCCTCCCCCTAGCCGGCCGCAGACCTGTTCGATTTTTACGATTTAGGTATCTATCGAAAGCTCACGCAAAGGCGAGTCCAGCACGTCTTGCCGATTTTCGAAATGTCGAAATTTTTTTATCATTTACTAATGTTTTTTGCGAAACGCGCGGGTTTTCTGATGTTTTTCTGACAAGGCGTTTTTTACAAAAATCGCAATTTAAGATTTTCACTAAACACACCTATTTACGGTCATACGGAAGTGCACACGCTACGTACGTTTCACCCTGAACTGCCGTGGTCGTGGATTACCCAGGCACTACCATTTATTTTGCTAAATAAACTGTCCTAAAGTGATTAAAAAGTGAAATGTCATAGGAAGGAAGACATTAATTTTCAAAAAATTTTGTCCGACACGTGGGAAAAATGATGTTTCAACATTATTTGACAGTTCACAATGTTTGGCAAATCTCACTGCCCAGTTCCTAAAAGTCTTCTAAGGTTGTTGCATGAGATTTTACAAGGGTTTCATGGAAAAATACCTGAAATAAAATCACAAAAGTTAGAAAAATATTTATAAAGTGACAAAAGGTTAGAACGGCTCAGATATAGTGAAATATAGAGAGAGATATAGTGATAAAATTCGGTATAGTGAAAATTTGGCATAGCGAATTACCCAGGCCTTCCCGTATCCAAAATACCCTAATTCTTCGTTTCCTAACGCGCCTTCGTTTCCTAATCCTAACGCTTCCAATCTTTTACGGTTTCACTCTTTTTACTTAACAACAGGCCTTCAACTTTTAAGATTTCGAGAAAACGCGGATAATACTGCAGCTAATTATGACTCTCAGCTAAATAGAGTGTGAAACATTTTTGAACCAAGAAGAGAACGACGTGTTATTTCTTCATGCCGAGCACTTGTAAGCATTCTGGCAAGGTAACGATGGTTTGATTCGTCTCCATTCGAGAGATATTTCAGCGCAAACTTCATTTTTGACGCGCCCTGTAGAGTTCCAGGTCTATTTTAATACAGCTGTGAGCAATTTGAGGGAATTTTGAAACTACTGCGTGAGATGGCTTATTCGAAAGAGCGTGATTTTCTGAGCAAGAGGCGTTAGCTAGTTTTCATGGAAACTGATTCTGCTAGCTTTTATAGGGGCCGAAAGCTGGCCATTTTGGGCATTTTCGCACTTTAAACTCTCATAGCTTTTGTATTCTGGTCGTTTCGCAGATTCTACACAGTACCTTTTAAATCAGCGTAAAATTCTGCACCAGATAGGCTACGGCCACTTATTAGTTCAATTTCATTTTAAATTTTTTATTTAATTTATCCCAATAGTCTTTTTCCTTGCCAGGATAAACAACAATAGGCTCAAAACGTTCTCCAAGTGGTGATTGACACTTGTCAAAAGATGCCATTGTCAAATAATGCTGAAACTTCATTTTTCCCACCTGTGTCTGACAGAATTTTATCCTACTACCAGGGTTGAAAAACGCAGAAATGAAATGAATGTTTGCAGAAAGATGAACGCATTAAATAGCAACAGAAAGCAGTTCCAAATGGAAAGATTAAATAGAATTACCCATATTGAGTTTTGGAGGCTCGGTGAAACATATTGATTCACAGATGGAATTTTCGACATCGCGCTAAGAAACGGAATAGAAGTTTCCCAACTGAACAACTCACTCTAAAAAACGATCGGATCAGGTATTTCCTTAATTTAATGTGCTAAGCGACTACCTGGTTCGGGGCTGATTCATTTCCAATTTGGCAAAATGAAGCTGACATAAAATGTTTCACAAAATTTAGAAAACAAAAGTTTCGTGGATTGGTTAATCCTAAATCCGTGAAAATATCGGATATAAGCCGTCATCTCATAAAAATTCAGCTTGAACATAAAACGTAGAAAATCTGGAAACGCATTGAATGTGAAAGATTCTTTCACATTCTCCTTCCTCTCTCCTTACGTTCTAAATTTGTGATTTATTCTCTGAAATAGCGGTTTTAATCATAAGTATCATCAGTTCCGGGTGACAATTTTCAGATGGCTGGACCGTCGGTAACCTTGGTTCGACCGTAAATTGATGTGTTTCGTCTTTTCGGGTTTTGCCAAAATCTCATCGACGAGTGGCATGCTCTCAATTCCTTCATTTCCTAATTTTATATATTCAAATTCAAATCTTGTTAAACTATCAGGTGCCATATATATAAGAAGGAATGAAGACGTTCACTTCGTTTTCAAGACCACTTTTTCGCTGGTATACCACGGATTTAGCTATTTTTGTTGATACTTTCATCGATTTATACCTAGTGTCGCGATTCGATTGTTTTACGGTTTCACTCTTTTTACTTAACTTTCAAGGCTTTCAACTTTTAACATTTGTCGTTTAAACATTTAAAACCCCTGATCCGAACGTTTTATGATATCCGATGATAAGAACAGTTTTTTTTAACGTAACTAGTTTTTGCGGCGATAGTGCGGTGACGCATTGAATGTGAAACATTCTTTCGCATAATCAGGAATGGCGGTCGAGGTTTCGGAAAGTGATTTCGCCGAAAAAACTATCTTCGTCAAAAGAAGAAACTTCTATGGACACGGAGATTACAGCTTATATCAGACCTTTGTAACGATTTGAAATTAACCAATCCAGGAAATTTTTGTTTTGAAAATTTTGTGAAACATTTTATGTCGGCTTTATCTCTCTCATTCTCATATCCCTCTCTCTCCCGCTCTCTCACGCTCTCTCTCACACGCTCTCTCTCCCTCTCTCACGCTCTCTCTCTCTCTCTCGCTCTCTCCATCTCAATCTGTCTCTCTCTCTCTCTCTCTTCTCTCTCTCTCTCTCTCTCTCTCTCTAAACCAAGCTACGAATGAGCACAAAATCTCAGGAAAACTCTTTCTCGTTAAGCTAACTACAAACTCAATCTTTTGTATAGAAGCTAAAGCACATTTTTTAGCTCAGAATTTTTGGAAGCATTTCATTCGCATTACTAAGGCTGTTTGTAAAGTACAGCCGGTACAGCCGGTACAGCCGTTTCGAGATTGTATGGAAAGGGGCGAGAGACGCAGAGAAAAATGTCTGCGCTCTCTCCTTCTGCCTACTCTTTCTATCCGGCTGTACCGGCTGTACCGGCTGTACTTTACTAATTGCCCATTACTAAGATAGACCGAAAGAATAGCAGTCAAAAAATTTTGAAGTTGAACCCTTGAATTAAACCCGTGTAAAATACCCTACAACTACATTATAAAACGTTCAAAAAATGGCTATTGACGATTGCCAAAAAATGCGACTTGTCACATATTGTTGAAACTCTATTTTTTTCCAGCTGTTTGACAGAATTTTTTTTAATTATTTTCTTCCTTGCTATGAAATGTCACTTTTTAATGACTTTATGACAGTTTATTAAGCAAAATAAAGGCCCTAATATTTTCCGAAATCTAAAAAGTTATTTCTGGTATGTGAAAGAATGTTTCACATTCAATGCGTCCCCACCCTCTCGAGGCAAAAACTATATAGGCGTGGTGTAATATATAGTCTCGGCTAACTGGAGCATCAAACATCCATTAATTTTGCTCAATTATTCTTTAGTCAATACAACTTTTTTCTGACACTTTTTCGTGCTGAAATGAATTCTCTTAATACCGTAAATCTCCGAATATAGTTGCCGTGAAAATACGGAAAGTCGGTAATTCCGTGTTACATAATACGGAACGTTATATTGCGTCCATGAAACAGCTTTCCGCAATTGCGGGAGATTGCTGTGCGTCATGGACAGATGCGCAATAAAATTCTTTATCGATTGATGTATCGATGCTCTTGACCCGCCCGTTCGAAAGGACTTGGTTAAAAAGCATTTAATGTGCCGAAAATCGACCAAAAAAGCTCAAAAAGTCGAAAGTGGGCGAAAGACACTTTCGAAACTTTTCCAACTTTTTTAGGTTCTTTTTGTTAGGTTTTTGGCTCTAAACCCTATTTTTCAATTTTTTTTTTGCTCCGGGAGGTGCAGTGCTAGGGTTAGTAGGGCCGGGAATTGTGATTTTTTATGCCTGAATGGACTAGAAGACACTTATTGCATGATTTCTAACCGGACTTCGTTTATCGAAAGGTTCTCTGAAAACCATAGTTCGATATTTCACCAAAAAAACTATACAATGCATCTACAAAACGGTCAATAATCGTTATCCGAGCTTTACCATTGGTCGGATCCGGCATGTTTGTATTTTGAAAATACAGTTTCTAATGTTGTAGTGTTTACTAATAGTTAGAAAATAAGAATAGTTGATAGTTATCAGTTGTCGTTATACTTCGATTCCAAAAAACTTGGGTCTTAGTGGAAAAATTTTTTGACCCCCTCTGACCCTAGGTCTGACCGGGCCCAACGGCCCGGCCCGGGCCTTGGATTTTGGCTTTCGGGCCGGCCCGGCCCGGCCCGGCCCGTTGTCAAGGCCTGGAGGTAGGGAAGGATGTGTTGGAGTAGGACATGTAGGGTAGCCCGAAGGTCTGATGGTTGCAGTCGCGAAGCGACTGTAACCATCTGGTATTTTGATAAATTTGATATGCGTGCAGTCATCTCGTGGACATTACGCACCTAATGACGTATCATACATACGTTAAAATGGGAAAACGTTACTATGCAGATTTTCGCTATGCCGAATGTTGTGCAAATGATGAGTGTATATGTGTAATGTACAGCAGCGGTCAAAAAGATGTCCCCACGAGAGATCGTCTGGTGCTCGAAAACCATCGGCACAAATTTTATGAAACTTCGTGCCCAGGTCAAGTCGGCTTCGGGAATCCGATGGCAACATTGAAATCTACAGAAAATTTTATTTAAATGGTCAAACTTTGATTTCAATAATCTCTAAAATAGATTGTTTCATGAGGGGATTTTCGAGTTTCAAAAATGCGGCCATCGTGTTCGCAAGGGTCAAAAACCACTAGTCTGTTCTTCTACGACAGTTTTGCTGCCTGGGCCTGATCATATTGACGGCGCAAGTTGATGTCGCGCGGGCCAAAATCCACTGGGACAGGCTTACGGCGGCCAGGAAATCGCCCCGCGGCGACATGTTCTCGGCCTCATGGCCCCAACCTCGAAAGATACATGTTGTAAAACACGTTGACGCTAGTTTCGACCCTTGCGAACACGATGGACACATTTTTGAAACTCGAAAATTTACCGATTTTTTTTTGCAGAGCTTCATGGAAATTGGACCTATGATTTTCGAACATGAAACCATTTCCCGAGGGGGGATTTTTTCACCGATACTGTAGGTATGTAAGATGAAAATGAGAAAATTCAGGCGAAAATTTGGGATGGTAAAAATTCTGCATAGCAAAATTCGGTATAGCGAAAATTCGGTATAGTGAAAATTCGGCATAGCGAATTACCTAGGCCTTCCCGTATCCAAAATACCCTAATTCTTCGTTTCCTAACGCGCCTTCGTTCCTAATCCCTAACCAACAATCTTTTACCGTTTCACTCTTTTTGGGCCATAGACGCACAAAAATGAGGCCAACCAGGTGGGTGGGGTGGCAGGGATTATTGAGGATTGAGGATCAACGCGGCGGGATCAACCAGAATTTTTAGTCGTTTAGTAGGTGAGGCCAGAATCCTGGAAACAGCGGGATAAAGACCAATTCTTTATCATTCTTTGCGTCAAGATTACCTGGTCGTTGTTAGCAATTTATTATTATTCGCTTTTCTTTATTCTTCGCACCAAAAAACATCGTATCTGCTACGCGAAACAACAAAATTCCAACAATTCATCGAATACTATGAGGAGGTCGGTGGGTAGGGAGGCAGAGAAGCGACATTGTCACATGATCCATTGCCCAATAGCCGGGGCGATCGAAAGTTTCGTTTGGGCGATAACGTCCATGTTCGCGAAACATGAACAACATGTCTGAAAAATATGGCTGGTGGACGGTGAATTTTCATTTCAACGAACATTTATCTTGGTTAATTTTTCACTTGGCAAATTATGAATTACTGTCATTTTTCCCAACGTCGTTTTTCCTAAAGTTCATTTTTTAAACTCGTTTTTCCTAAAGTTCATTTTTCCTAAGGCCAGCTACACCTCAAAAAAGGGAAGGGAAGGTTGCGAACTGGAATTTGGATTTCGTTATGAAACACATTTCATTAAATCAGTTTTTCTTTTGTGCAGGTTCTGAATATGAAGTCAGTCAGTCACTCACAAGCAGGGTTGGTCATTTTGCGTCCGGTCCCCGTCCGTCCGCGTCCGGACGGGGACACGGGACCGTCACCTAATTTACGTCGGGTTAGGGGACGGACGAGGACGCGTCCGGGAAGGGACGGACGGACAGACGGGGACAGGGTGACGGTCAGCGTCACCCCGTCCCCGACGCGTGCTTCGAAATGCAAATGGTTTTCCTACCAGTAATTATTTCGGGTCTCCATCTCGTTTCTTTAGAGGAGTCAAAAATACATGCAACTCAGGCCAAGCTGGAAGTTATACCTAGTGCCGTCGGCGCTACAGATAATCACCATTTTTTTTCGGAATTTGCTACAGAGCTAAAAATTCGAGATATTCAAGTTAGAAAGCAATTGGGTACTTACTCTACGTGCTAGGTTATAAGCACTTCATCGTAATCATGCTATCCACGTTTTGTACCTTGCTCTGCGAAATTCTAAACCCAGCCGATGCGTGAGTTGAATGCCATTACTTTATCCCCGTAATTTGCATCGAGGACGGGGACGCTGCCCCGTCACCGTCCGTCCCCGCCGTCCCCGTCCCGTCCCCGTCTGTCCCCATTTCGGGATGCAAATTAGGTGACGGGGACGCGTCCCCGTCCCCGTCCGTCCCGTCCGTCCCTGAACAACCCTGCTCACAAGTCACTCAACAGATGCCGCCCCAATCCCTTTAACATAACAACCGAAATTGAAAGGCGAAGATTTCTTAAATACCTTAAATCTGGATGGCACCTAAAGTAAGGCTAATTTGCATATTGCAAAAAGGGGAAGCGCCCTGATTTTTGCCAATTGTCTGCCTTCAAATTTTGCACGTAAAACCACGGTTGAAAAGCCGCTTCGCGACTTTTCAACCCTGTCCAGTTTCAATCCAATGAAAGTTCTCAATTTGCATAATCCTCGCGAACCTCAATGCCCAAAAAATGAAAAATACGCGATCGGTCTCTTCATATAGGCGTTCCTCACTTCCGGCGCATGCTAATCCTACTATATATAAAAAATAGTGCATGTGTGTGTGTAACTTTGCATGCAACTTCCGTCAGTATGTTCCAGTCGTATCTCGATAGAAAAAAGGTTTTAGAGCATGTTTGATATGTCATTAGATGCGTAATCGTCTCGGAACCACTGCACACATGCCAAATCGCCAAAAAAGTGCTATTTTCGATATTAAAATTAGGTTTTTCTAAAAATTTCGGTCACCCTCTTTGTTAGAAATGAAAAACATACTCTAAACCCCTTTCTCTATCGAGATACGACTGGAACATACTGACGGAAGTTGCATGCAAATGCACACACACACACATGCACTATTTCCTATCCTATAAGCGAGAAAAGTATGTCTGTTTTCTGTACGGCCGTTTTCTCGGCCGTCAGGCCGAGTTTCGAGCTGATTTTTGGCATGGAGGTGGGAAATCCCATTCATAAAAAACGGTTTTTTGGATTTTTCGAAATTCTTTCATTTTACGATTTTACAAGCAAAAATGTGAAAAATCCTTAACATTTTTGGGTGCGCATGTTGTCCGGAACTTTTCTCGGCCCCTAGAAGGAATTGAGGCCTCATTTTTGGAGGGTAGATGGCAAAAGTAATTCCCCAGATACATTTTTTCGGATTTTGCCAAATTTTTTAAACAAGGTTTTATAAAGATTTTTCTGAAAGGTCCTTAATAAACCGCGGGACCGGCCGTTGTGTCCGGGCCCTAACTCGAAGCCCTGATGGAATTCCGGGCTGAAATTTGCACCGTTTATGGAATCAAGGATGGGGATCACGCGCATCTTATTATCTTTACAAACTTTTTACAGGTTCAGACTAAAAAATCGAATTTTGTAAAGTGACCTGACGGCCTCCCTCCGGGAACAATGGTCACCCTTATCTTTGCCCCCGCGCCTCGCCAGGACAGAAGAGGCCTTTCCCGCCGTCTCTTCCCATGTGCCCCTTGGTGTAGTGGCATAGCGCTCGGTCTACCAGGCGAAAGGTCTCGGGTTCGGATCCTGCGAGAATTTCGCGTTTTGCTTTTTGGTTGTTCGGCAACAAAACATATTTCTCAGCTCTCGGTTCTTGCACCGCAGGCCAAATCCGGGAGAAAGACCAGTAACTAGCGCTGCAGGCAAAAGATTCTAGCGCGTGGTTTAGGCGGCCTTCGCTCTAGCGCCGCAGGCCAAAGAAAAAGGCCCTTGGTCCAGGCTCTCGCGCCGCAGGATAAGAACAGGTCCTTGGCTCGGGCTCTCGCGCCGCGAGGCCGTTCCTGGAGAAAACCAGTAACTAGCGCCGCAGGCTCCCAATTTCTAGCGGCTCGCTGGCTCTCCTTGACTCAGATTCAAGCGCCGCAGGTTAAAAAAGAAAGTATTCACATTCATGGCTCCGGGACTGGGCCCAGTGGAAATGGCCGCGAAGCGGTTTGGACCTGGCCCTCGCTCTAGCGCCGCAGGCCAAAGAAAAGGTCCTCGACCCGGGCTCTCGCGCCGCAGGCAAGAATGGGTCCTTTATCCAGGCTCTCGCGCCGCAGGCTCAAAGGTTCTAGCGGAACGCTGGCTCTGGCGCCGCAGGCCAACGAATGGCTCCTTGGCTCAGGTTCTAGCGCCGCAGGCAAAAAAAAGAAGGTATTCAAATTCATAGTTCCTGGACGGGGTCCAGTGGAAAATGGCCGCGAAGCGGTCTTTTTCCACTGGTTTTTATATATAGTAGGATTAACATTTGCGTTCGGGCGTCGCAAAGGGATTTCGAAAATCATCAAAAATAGTGCCAATTTGCATTCATCATCTCGGGCGGTTTTCTCAAGTGTGCACAGGTATTAAGGGATGTTTGATCCGTCATTAGATGCGTACCGGCCCTGAGATGACTCTACACATATCAGATTTTACAAAATCATCAGTCTTGGCGGGTAAAAAGACGAGCGTGGTTACTGTTAAATGTTCGAATTACTGTTAGATGTTAGATGTTACTGTTAGAAAATGGCTTTTAGAAAAAAAGAACATCCAGAGACATTAACTCGAGAACGGCCAGATGCTCGAAAATTGGAAACACGAAAACTTGCATTGCAATGACTGACCTTTGCTTTGATGATGCTGGAAGCGGAAGAACTTCGTGTCGATCTCCGATTCAAATTCCTGTAATAAAGCAATTTTATATTTTTACAGCCAAGCCAAGTACCGTAATAACCATGGTCGAATAGTTTTTTGTTCAGTTTTACAGCAATTGCTATTTTTTATACCGACTTTTACTGTACCCGTGGAATTTCGACGTGTGAGGTCTTGTGCAGAATAATTTGTTGCTTCTGAATACGTTTACAGAAGTGGCGGAATCCATCTAGTTCAAAAGCTACAACCGTTTTCGCGCGGATTTTATCTAACGTATTGAAATCCCCCTCGCTGTCGCCAAAAAATCGTCATAACGGGGGGCGGGTACAGCTACAATAAAGCTACAAAAATTATTTCCCTCCCCTTTTTTGTTTTTCGTAACCCACGCTTGCGATATATTTCTCGAAGAAGTCGTTGATGTGGAGGGCGGCGACTGAATCTCTTTCCATGCGACTGGGTTTAGGGCCAGGCCACACAATCTAAACATTTGCGTTCTATCTCTCGCTCTCTCAATCAACTTTTCTCTCTGTCTCTCTCACTCTTCTCTCCTCTCTCTCTCTCTCTCTCTCTCTCTCTAATTCCTACCCTATCTTCGGGGAACCGCAGGCTAAGACACGTGAGAACAGCCACGGTCCGCATCCTTCCATCTAACAACCCCTCTCGATCTTCGAGCATCTCCTGAAAAGCCTTGTGTAGCTAAAAAGGAGTATATTTTGGGGCTTTTAAAGTTTTCCGAAATGACATAGCTCATTCTATAGCGTATCAGATGATCAATAAATCCCATTCACGAAAAATTGGCGTACGATGGCGCACTCGGGGTAGAAGGGTTCTGTGGCGCCCAAAGGCTTTTCTTTGCGTCGTGTTGTGTGAGATGGTCGACACGGATACGAGCAGCCTTTATTTTCTTCTCAGTTACAATAATTGGGGGTTGATGCGCGGGGATCCCGTTGAGAAGACTCGTTTTGGCATTTTCGAAAGTCGCTTGCTAGTCAACCGTACTCTCCAGAGGGCAGTCGGCTGGCAGGCGTTGGTTGTGTGCAGGCCCGTGGAGCCCCCCGAAATCGGTCAGAGGTCCGAAAAGTTCCCAAGGGGTCCCCTTATGATTTTTTTATATAAAAATTTTTCTGCCTGCGGCGCTGTTTATTACTGTTTTTAAGGCAGTTTTTACTTCGATAAACCCTATTTTTCCAAAATTTTTCGCCTGCGGCGCTGGTTTTTCATTAGTGCATCAATTTCATCGGGGGGAGGTCGCCAAAATTTTTGGGCCCCGCCGAAATTCCGCCTCGGCTGCGGGCCTGGTTGTGTGGATGACCGGCTGTCAGGGCCCCAGGCTTATATAGGGGCCGGCGGGCTCCGCCCAACCAGGCCCCGTAGCATTCCGAAATTCTGAATCTGGGAATTTCGGAATGTCGATAGCGCTCTTGTCTTACAAAGCGAGGGAGAGAGATAGAGAGCGAGAGAGACAGACAGACAGACAGACAGACAGACAGACAGACAGACAGACAGACTGAGAGAGAGATAGAGGGAGTGAGAGAGATAGGTGATAGAGATAAAGTAAGATGTTGACGAAAAGCCAGCTCTGACGTACCCCAATAATTTGCAGCGCCTGCGCGAATGTGTCGACCGTCCAGATGAGGGCCCGATTATTCCACGGCTCGTACATCTTCTCACGGTTCTGTCGACTTACTTTATTAAACTAAAATAAGGATTGGTGGAAACAATGGGATTTTAACGTACGGGAATAATATTGGAGACATCGGGTCGGAAACGGATAAACGGCAAGATTTCTGGGAAATCCGTCGGCCAGAGCACCATAGTGCGGTACAAGTACCAACAATTCGGATCGAGTCTCCCAGTACTTCCGCCATCTAGAACTTGGAGTGTCAAATGGACAGTAGCGGATGAAGAAGGCGCCCTACTCTCCTACTACAATTCCAAGAAAAACGCATCCCTTGACGTCGGTGCCGAGGAGGGCAAGTTTTTATGATTTCGGGATGAATCAAACGGGGTTTGAAGACAGGCAGGCTGTTGTGCGGGGTATGACTTTTAGGCAAAACCGCCTTAGACGGTATAGAGGATCTTTCGCATTAATGGGGGGGGGGGCGAAACTTTTTTGCGTGAGTCTAGAAATCCATCCTACTATCTATAAAAAAGTCGTACCTACGTTGTTTGCATTTGCATGCCACTTCTGTTAGCTGTCCGTAGAATTAATCATAATGATTTCATGGTGGTACTCTTTGTCTATGATCTCGTGTGCTGTCTATTAAAGAGTTTACCGTTTTATAGAGATTGTACGCTATGTCAAGTGGTTCTGGACTGTTAGCGGGGGAGGAGAAATTAAGAAATACATCATAAAAAAAATTAAATTAAATAAACATGTTGAAGATTTTTGCTTTTTTCGGTCAGACGCGTATGAAAATGTTTAGAAACGAGCTAAAATCCTAGATTTTGTTGACTGTAGGATAAACGTTTTTATTGTTTTGGTTATTGGAAACTACTAAAAACATTATTAAAATAAACTACAATTTATCCCTAGGCTAAACAAAGAAAAGTTGGCAACGGCCCCCGGCTAAAATAACCGTCCCCCGTTAAACTGGAAGTTGAAATCAGATTGTGCAAAATCAGCTCTTTTAAAATTGAATTTCAGTTTATATAAAAATTTCTGGCACTCTCTATGTTAGCAAACAATTAGCACGCACCGGAAGTGGCGGTAGCCTGGTTTACAAGGTGGGTGGTTGTTAAAATTTTTTTAACGGGTCTTCAAGGGATTCATGGTGTGATTCGTTTCCGTTCGCGAGATATTCTGACCCAAACTTTACTTTTTTTTTGGCCCACCCTGTAAATTTGAAAAACCAGGGTGAAAAAGAAAGAGGGCATGTTCATGACTCGAAACCATTGTTTTCAAAAACTGACCTCGACTCCCTTTGTGGTCCATCCCATATACGCAGTCCCAATCTACAAATGGGATAAATTAAAGGAGGATGAACGTTGTAGGGGCGGGGGAGGCAAAGCGGGCATCTGCCCCCCCATCCCCGATATCAGGTCTCCCGGCCAGCGGCGTTGACGTACCATTGATTGCCACGTAGTCTTCGTGTAGTATGGTGTCCAGTAGATCGGCTGAAAAAAAGTCAGTTAATGGGACAACAACCAAAGCTGTTTTACAACGAAATTCAATTCAACCCGTTTGTGAAGCAGGATTTTAAGAAACTGAGTTATTTGAATTGGCCCCGGAAGTTCCGGAGAGAGAGAGAGAGAGAGAGAGAGAGAGAGAGAGAGAGGATCGAGAGAGAGAGAGAGAAGAGTGAGAGTGAGAGTGAGAGAGAAGAGAAAAGAGAGGCGAGAGAGAGAGAGATAAAAGAAAGAGAGATAAGAGAAATAGAGAAAGAGAGCCGTTCGGGCTATAGGTGCGATAGATACTTACGGAAGTTGCTAGCAAATGGAACATGGCCCGAAAAATGTTGCGGGTGTGGCCGCGAAAATGGCAGTAAACTTACCGATCCCGAGTAGCTCCCGATATTGAGTTCGAGCACTCGAATAGTGCCGATGCGAGTGAGCATTCGAGCCAACTGCTCAAAATATCGATCGCTCTTCAGAAGGTATTCTCTAAATCCATTTTTAGTAAAAGTAGGCCAGTAAAAAGCTTTGTGCTAAGGGTATTTAAAAGTCACCAGGGTTGAAAAGTTGCGAAGCGCTTTTTCAACCCTGGCCCCGTTATCCAAGCGTGGTACTCCAATTTGCTAATTCTTACGGACCGTGCCAAAAATGAAAAATACGCCTCGGCCTCTTTATATAGGCTTTTCTCACTTCCGGCGCATGCTAATTGATTCCTAACAGAGCGGGTGACCCAATTTTTACTAAAAACCTAATTTTAATATCGAAAATAGCACTTTTTTGGCGATTTGGCATGTGTGCAGTGGTTCAGAGACCATTACGCATCTAATGACATATCAAACATGCTCTAAAACCTTTTTTCTATCGAGATACGACTGGAACATACTGACGGAAGTTGCATGCAAATGCACACACACACACACCCACATACATACACTATCCTACTATATATAAAAAGAATGGTGTGTGTGTGTGTGTGTGTAGTGTGTGTGTTTTCTTTCAATCAATATTTAATGTGTGTGTGTGTGTGTGTGTGTGTGTGTGTGTGTGTGTGTGTGTGTGTGTGTGTGTGTGTGTGTGTGTGTGTGTGTGTGTGTGTGTGTGTGTGTGTGTGTGTGTGTGTGTGTGTGTGTGTGTGTGTGTGTGGCGTATTGTGTGTGTGTGTGTGTGTGTGTGTGTGTGTGTGTGTGTGTGTGTGTGTGTGTGTGTGTGTGTGTGTGTGTGTGTGTGTGTGTGTGTGTGTGTGTGTGTGTGTGTGTGTGTGTGTGTGTGTGTGTGTGTGTGTGTGTGTGTGTGTGTGTGTGTGTGTGTGTGTGTGTGTGTGTGTGTGTGTGTGTGTGTGTGTGTGTGTGTGTGTGTGTGTGTGTGTGTGTGTGTG
>CATQJA010002447.1:0-29507 GCA_958295435.1 Mesorhabditis spiculigera
AAAAATATGTTTCAGAAAATGCCGGGCGCAGAAAAATAAAAAAGAAGGTTAATTCCGGTTTACTAGGCCGCTTCGCACCTTTTCAACCCTGGCCCCGTCTAATCCCAAACTATTCTTCACTTTGCATAATTGCCCCCGAATTCCGATGAGCAAAAAAATGAAAAACGCTCCCTTTGTCCCTTTATATAGGCAAAACTCACTTCCGGTGGATGCTAATTTTTGGTAACAAAGAGGGTCCTCGAAAATTTTACAAAAACTTGAATTTAATGTAGAAAACAACTGATTTTGTAAAATTTTATGTGTGTGCAGTCATCTCAGGGCCACTACGCACCTAATGACGTATCATACATGCCCTAAAATTTATCCCCTCTAGAGATATCCTCCGGACACTCTGACGGAAGTTGCACGCAAAGTGGCACACACACATACACACACAAACACTATTTTTTATATATAGTAGGATTATAGTAATCCAAATCTGCAAATCAAATTTTCTCGGAAAAAATTGGATAATAAAATTCACAAAGTGATGTTTCAAAGCAGCAGCGCCAAGGGAGTTTTGCAATATCAGAATTCCCGGACAAAGATTGTAGTGAATTAATGCACGAATTCTGGCAAGGTTACTAGTTAGCCAAGTAACTCTCTGGATTTACCGCAGTCCTCACGTCCTTCATTATGGGCTCTAGCTTTCGAAAAAGTTCATATCGACTTGTAACATATTTTTTTCACAAACTTTTTCCTCAAATCCACTTTTTAATGACTGGTCCGTATACACCCATAAACGTTTGCGTATCTCTACGTATATACGAGTTAAGATAAAATTCTGAAAATCGAAAATCGTATAGACCTAAATACCATATAAGGTTTTGCAGTGCCGCGACGCGCAACACGCACGCCACGTAGACACCATGAATTGGCGTTACTGTCAGTCATGCGCGCTGCGTACCGCGTCGCGTAACATCAAATTTGATAGGGAAACCATAGCCAAGAATCTATTTATATACATAATTAGCCCAAAAACGGATTCTAAGTGGGATGGTTAGCCAAGTAATTCTCTGGGTTTAACCATATTGCACAAGGGATCGAATAAACCTCTAGCTTTCGCAAAACTGCATGAAAAGATGTAACATATTTTTGTTTCCTAATTTGCCGACCAAAAAGGCACTTTCGGGACCAGTCTGTAAACAACTATGAACGTTTGCGTATATTTACTTATATAGGGGAATCTACTTATCCTATACAATGCCTATGATTAAACGTGTGCTTTAACAAGCTTTTTCCAAATCTACAAATCGAATTTTTTTAGCTAAAATTCAGAAATCAATGTATCAAGCCATCAGCGCTATGTAAGGTTTTCAAAAATCGTAATCCGTCAGCGCACAGCCGGCAAAAAAAAATAACGCACTAAATGCTGGAATGGAAAATCGTATAAACCTGGATACTCAATGAATTTTCCCGCGCCGCGGCACGCAACGCGCACGCTGTGTAGACACCGTGAACTGGCTGTAACCCGTTACGCAATGAAATGGCGTTATCGCCGCCGCGCACGTCGCGTATCGCGGCGCGTCATGGAAAAATCCATGAAACTTCAAAGTTTAGGAAACCACACGCAGGGCCCTATTAAAGACTACCAGAACTACAGGGTGGGCAAAAAAAAAAGCCCACAGTTTGGGTCGAAATAACTCGCGAACGGTAGAGAATCGAAGGTACGTTACCATGCCAGAATGCTTAAATATGCTGGGTATGAAGATTTAACACAACTTGATTTTTTCGATTTTTGGCGACGTATCAATACAAATGACACCCGAAAACTGTGCGTTCGGGGAAACTTCATTTGTATTTTTCTCAGTTTCCTGTGGTGGCTGGCATCTAATTTTTATTACGTAAGTTAATATAAGCAGCAGATATGTACCTAAAAAAATTTAAGAATTTTTGAGGGTCTGGTTGAAAAGTTAGAGCGGAATGAAATTTTGTATGGAGAAATTTCGTAAATTTTCAATATTAAAAAAACCTATGGCGAAAACCTCAAAATCAGTTGTTGTGGAATACCTACGATCCCGTTACAATCGCATAAAAAATAAATTTTTGAGATCGATGAATTTTCGAGTTTTTCAACGACCTCCTGGTCATGGATTTTTCGAGGTCTCGAAATCGGACTTTGGAAAAATATTTCTAAATTGCCAAACGGGACTCAGCTGTTTTCTTTGCTTAGCTATGTAGTACTGGGGTTTAACTATCACTTACAAAATTTCTATCTACCGTACCTCTTTGGAAGGGCGTCTTTTAGGGCTTCCAAAACGGTTGGTTCGCGCTTTTTTCCGAATCTTGTCACCATTTTATAAAATTTGGTCGCGCTGTGAAAATTATTGTTTTATTTTTATCTGATACCAGCTGAATAGCGCATCCTAAAGCCTTATTCATGAATTTTTTTAACCAGCCGTTGGCGCCAAGAAAATTCATCAAAACCCGAAATAAACCGAATTGGAGGTTGCGTCAAAAAATTTTGGAAGGTGGAGTCGTAGGGATATTTTGAGCAATAAGTCTGTGCTATCAGTTGAATAAAACTATGCAAAGACCAAGACAATTTTCAGTTGAAAATTTTTTTAAAAGAATTTTAAACTTCGATTTTGAAATAGGGTGATCTTCGATTTTGAGCTGAAAGTCACCATAATCATGAATCAGATTGCTCCGGAATTTGACAGGCGTAGATAATAACATCAAAGCTATAATCGTATCCATAAGATGCAGGTGGTTTTTTTATTTTTAAAATTTCGAAAATTGACCCGGCTACTCGGACCAAAAATCGGCTCTCTGGCCTTGTTTTGCCCTTTGCCTCGTAACTTTGTTACTTACCACCCAAAATCAGTAATTTTTAACAGGTTATCTTACAATCAACTCTAGAAGGCCCTCGAATAGAAAAATCGTCACTTTATGGAATTTTGTGATGGCATGCTAAAACGCGCTCCACGGGGGTTACTGTAGAAAACCGAAATTTGCGATTTTCGTGGTGTTTTTGCCATGGAATCGCTTCGATCTTTCGGTAAAAGCAATAGTAGGAGTTTTTGGTACAAATGACCAAAAAATTTACAAGATTCTGCCGCAGAATTAAAAAATCAGTTTTAGTCTTTTCATGAAAGTTTGTGGATAGTACGCTCTCGTATTTGGCAGGAAGGTGCCCCTACTTATTGCCTAACAACCCAGAAAATTTCAGCCGGATCGAAGCTAGGGGCCCCGAGAAAAGCGGGAAAAACGAAACCTACAGTACCCCACTGGGGCACGTTTTAGCAAGCAATACAAAAATACCATAGATTGCGGTGGAATCTGGTGTGGAATCCGAGATCAATATTTGGATAAGTGATTGGCAAAAAAGCAGCCATGGGCAGTGAGTTAGAAGCGAGTTATCACCCTAAGAACAAAAATAACGCAAAATCGCGAAAATTGTTTTGCTTTTAAAAAATGAAATTGACCTCGATAAATTCTAAGATTTTGCCATTACATTTCTACAAATTTCTACTATTTTTAGGCCAAAATCAGAATTTTCTCACCACCCTTTCAAGAACGCACAATTTTCGGTCGTAACCAGCGTCAATAGTACAGTTGCGTACCCAAAAATCGAAAAAATCAAGTTGTGTTAAATCTTCATACCCAGCATATTTAAGCATTCTGGCATGGTAACGTACCTTCGATTCTCTACCGTTCGCGAGTTATTTCGACCCAAACTGTGGGCTTTTTTTTTTGCCCACCCTGTATGGAACGCGCACTGTCACCCCGAGGGTGCTGCCCCCAAGAACGCGCGGAGAGATGCGTCATTAGTGGTGTCCCGTATTGGGCAAAGGCCCTCTGGGGTTTGGGGCGCCTCTGACTCCCTTCCCCACTTGGCCCTGTGGTGTAGTGGCTAGCGCGTCGGACTGTGGAGCGAACCATCGCGGGTTCGACTCCCGCCCGGTGCGCAACTTTCTTGCTCTCAATGGAATTTCATCGTTCTGACGGTCTTTAATGACTCTAGCTTTTGAAAAAGTACATGCAGGCTTGAAACCTATATTTTTGTAGATAGCGCCCAGAAACTGCACGCTTTCGGATTGATCCGTATGCACCTAGGAACGTATGCGTATCTCTACGTAAATTGGTGGACACGTAGGATACAGGAGGCTAAAATGCACATTATTGTACGCTTGTTAATTTTCCAAATACACAAACCGAATTTTCTCGCAAAATTCCAGTTTCATTTCAATTTCAATTCAATCTTCAGCGAAATTTGGGTACAAAATTACAAATGATGTTTCAAACCATCAGTGCCAAGGGGGGTTTTGAAATATGATAATCCGTGGGCTCCCCGAGCATCAACTATAATAATTATTCTATTTTTCTATAATTATTAATAGCTAGGGTTGGCACGAACAGTTTTCCGACTCGAAATTGCCGTGATCCATTACGCAATGGAAAGCCAGGTAGATGCGTTGCGTGTCGGTAAAAGAGCTGTAAAATCCATAAACCTAGAACTCTATAACCCACAAAATCCACTACTATGCCTTGCCCGTCCCTTTAAAAGACTAATAAAAACAGCGAGCAGTTGTGGCAGAATTTGGCAAGAATCCAGCCGCCTAGCTTTATACCCCTCAAAATGCAAATCCGGAAATTAAAGCAAAAGCCCGGGCGGGAGGTTTGATCCGACAAGCCGAGGCCGCAGAAAATGAGCAATTAATTTTAGCGTAGAAATTGGAGGTGAGAGAGAGAGAGAGAGAGAGAGAGAGAGAGAGAACGGAGGGCAATTCGCCCTCCGTTTTGCCCCCGAATCGTTGAGAAACATAATTCCAATTTCCTGCGGCGAGCCGGGCATAAATGGGCCCGGCGGAATGGCTAGCGGGCCTAAAAAGGCCCGCCACCCATTTGTGAATAGCAAAACTGGCTGGAAATCGGATATTAAATGGATGGGGAGACATTGCAGAACAACAACCTTGGAAGGGTACGGTAGCTGGAGCTAGCTATAGTGACAGGCTAGCAGAGATTCTTTGAGGACTGGAGGGGCAGGCTAGCAGAGATTGTTTGAGGAAATGGACGGACCCCGAGAGGAGGGGCAGGCTAGCAGAGATTCTTTGAGAAAACTATTCGGACTCTCCTAACCGGTTATGTTTCAAATTTCTGTACGATCATGTCATCTCGAGACATGAACGATTCGCATCGCTGATCACTACAAGGCCCTAGAATTTCGGTTGCAAACCGCTCGGAATTGAAATGTTTCAAATTATTTTAAATTTTTGGTTTGGAGAGCGAGTATTCGATCGATAGAAGAAAAGCCAAAATTGATAAACAGTTCCAGGCAGAGGTCCTTTAGGAAAATACGAGGTCAAATTCACCTCGTTTGAAATGTTACAAAATTCTCTGGGATCTTGGAGCTAATAGTTCGATCAATCGTCAGGTGTAATACGCTGGAAAAGGTACTGTAAAACTCAAGCTAGCAAGCAGTGTTTCTTTGTGGAAATTAAATTGATCATAGCTTAAACCACATCAAGACGAATCAATAGGCACTTCATGAGGAGTTTTGGAACTAACACAGCCATTTAATCGGCCGAAACACATCGCTTAAAAACCATTGAAATCCGAGCATTGTTCCGTTTATTTATATTCCTGCTCCAAGTCTAAAATTTCTAGCGAACAAAAATAACGTATTAAAATCTCAGGTTGAAAGACGGAATCTCGAAGCTTTATGAAACTATAAAAAAGCGGCCAGATAACGACCCTTGAAAGTGAGAAAAATCGTATATGAACATGTTTCAAATGGAAAGCTGGTTGGTGCCTTTCGGAAAAAATCAATTCTTCTGCCTTGTATGCTGATGCTATCCCAAAAATTACTTACGTGGATGTGGAGGAAAATTGCGACCCCTGCATTTGCCAATAACAAGGGCAGGCTAGCAGAGATTCTTTGCGGAATTGAAGGGGTGAAGCATGACCTTTTTTCTCATTTTCGCAAATTCGTACTCTCTTAACTAATTATGTTTCACATTTTTTACGATGATATGAACTCGAAACAGCAACAATTCAAGACACTGATCCCGCAAAAATTCAAAAAAGATTATAGCATTTCGGTAGCAGGTAGCTTAATCGTAAATGTTTCAAATTTTTTTGAATTCTTGTTTCGGGAAAACGTGAATATTCAGTCCATGGAAAGAGACAAAATAAACAAGCTTTTCCAGGCAGAGGTCATTCGCCAAAAAAAATTTGGTAAAATGCTACAAAATTTTATGGGAGCTTGACACTAATAATTCGAACACTGATGAGACGTGACCATTCGTAAAAATCGAAATTTGACTCTGAATTGAGGTGACTACTGAAATCGGCAGATCGTTGTAGGAGCCCGATTATAAAATTCTATAGCTAGCAACGGTTCTTTGCGGAAATTAAGAAGCTTAAACCACATCATAACGAAGGCTGATCGTTCATTAGCAGTTTTGAAACGAACACAGCCTTGCAATCGGCTGAAACACGGACCTTCAAAAACGATGATAATCTTAAGAATTGTTCTGTTTCCATTTTTGCCCTAGCGTTAGAGCTTCTAGTGAAAAAAATAACGCATATAAAAAATCAGAAACAAAAATAAATAAGAAATCACAAATTTCTAAAACCACGAAACCATGAAAAAGCGGCCAAATGAGAGAAAACGGGAGAAAATTAAAGAATCAGTTTCAAATGGAAAGGTGGTTCGCGGATGTCTAAAAATCTCAATATCTAGTTGCTTGTTGTCTGGTACTTATGCGATTCCGAAAATCAATTACGCTTACACGCAAGAAAATTCAGACTTCTGCATTTGCAATGCAAAAAAGAGGAGACTAGCAGAGATTCTTTGCGGAATTGAGGTGGGTAAACTTGGCCATTTTCCGGGGTTTTTTTCCGGTCGTTGGAAGTAGTACACTGAATGCGGAATTTGCGGAAGCATAACTACAAATTATCTTTTAAGTATAACCTCCGCCTCACATATTAACAATTGTTTTATCCAGACCGCATTGCAAATGGATGAAACATATTGAGTAGCCTTGGACTTCTACGTGTCCCAAAAAAGCACCCCCCTCTAGCGGGACGCAGTCGTGTCCGATTTTCACCGTTTAGGTATCAATCGAAAGCTCTTGAAAAGGCGAGAAAACAAGGAGGGTTCATTTTCTTTATTAGGTTTTTTATTCGCGAATTTTAGCTCCAAAAACCATGAAAACGGCAGATTTACGCGAGATCTGCATGCTAATTGAGAAATTCCTATTGAAAAGCTGCCTGTTTTTTACAAAACGTTGAATATCGGACGCATAAGAATAAACTTATGAAACCCGCTTGTTTTCTCGCCTTTTCGCGGGCTTTCGAATGGTATAAAAATCAGCCTGATCTGAGTTTCCCCCAGACCGCTAGAGGGGGGTTTGGGACACCCTGTATAATGGCGACTGTTTTTATCGAGAGCCCTACGGTATGCCTTCCTCAAAACTTCGATTAAAAGTATTAATTAAGTTAAAATTCATTAACATTAAGCTAGCAGAGGTTGTTGCGGAAATTAGGTCGATCGTCGCTTAAGCCACATCATAACGGCTCAAACGGAACTCCATTAGCAGTTTTGAAACTAACACAGCCATACCATCGGCTGAAACACGTAGCTTAAAACAACCTATTAAAATCCTAGGACTTTTTTGTATATATTTTTGCTTCTAGTCTAAAATTTCTAGCAAAAAATGATGAAATCTAAGGCCACAATCGCAACTTCGGCACTATGAAACTATCAAAAACCGACCAGATAAAACGACCCTTGAAGAAGAGAGAAATGTTATATGAACGTGTTTCGAAGTGAAACCTGGTTAGGTCACACCTGAAATTATCAATATCTCTTCTGTGGGCGCGAATGCTATCCTAACGGTTACTTACGTGGACACGCATGAAATTGAGACATCTGCATTGTCGCATAAGCAGGGCAGACTAGCAGAGATTGTTTGAGGAAATGGACGGACCCCGAGAGGAGGGCAGGCTAGCAGAGATTGTTTGAGGAAATGGACGGACCCCGAGAGGAGGGCAGGCTAGCAGAGATTGGAGGAGGAAATGGACGGACCCCGAGAGGAGGGCAGGCTAGCAGAGATTGTTTGAGGAAATGGACGTCGGAGTTTACCCGCTCGTTGGAGCACCGCCCTTCGGGGTTTACCCGCTCTTCGGAGCACCGCCCTTCGGGGTTTACCCGCTCGTTGGAGCACCGCCCTTCGGGGTTTACCCGCTCTTCGGAGCACTGCCCTTCGGGGTTTACCCGCTCTTCGGAGCATTTGCCCTTCGGGGTTATTCTTTTCTTCTCTGCTCCTCTGGAGCTTAACCCTTCGGGGTATATTCATCCACCTTTTTTATTTCTATTTATTCTATACAAAACCACTATTTTACTTTTATATAGACAAAATAGTATTCTTTATCTATATTTACTTTTATACTTCTTACTACCATCCTTCTAATTTCGCCCGCTAACAATCGAGCTCTTTTAGTTTAATCTCTATCAACCTAACATTCCCAAAACACTCATTAAGCCGACTACCAAAACATTATTTCAGAATGATTTTAGCTTATTTCTTTCCCAAAACACTTACCATTATAGTACCAGCCAGAAGCGAAATTTTACTATTACACTTTACTAATTCGCCGTGACGTGAACTGGTTTAAGAGGTTGTCGGCATACGTTCAGGTCGTTGGACAACCGCCTTGCTGTTACGGCCATCTCGCTGGGAATCGTATGCCTCCTAGCTCGGCGCTGATGAAGCGTAAATTACGACCAAACCATTGGGTATTCTAACGTCGGACCCCTTTGGTATACTTAGACGTGCTCATACATCTCAATCTTTTTCTGGTATTCCTTATTTCGGGCAAATTGAGCACTTAACAACTAAAGTTGGTAGAAAAATGAATTTTATCGATAAAGAATATAGTGAAAACGTAGGTACTAGGTGTAATAGACGCAACTGTTCTACTTGTAAAGATATAGAATGTGAAGCTATTATACATAGTAACTCTACTAACTATTACACACGAACTAACCAATACAATTACCCTAATTGTCAAACTAGATACGTGGTTTATTGTCTCACTTGCAAGATTTGTAATCTACAATATGTTGGAGAAACCTCACGAAAAGTCACTCAGCGTATGTGTGGTCATAAATACTCTATTAAAAGCAAAAAATCTGGATTTATGTATGAACATTATCGAACCCATTTTCCTAATGGACAGCCTGATAATATGTTCTACATACATATTTTGGATGATCATGCTGAAAATGAGGATAATCAAATTCGAACTGATAAAGAATTGTATTGGATTAAACTTCTAAACACCGCATATCCGTTCGGACTTAACGATAAAATTAAAGGGTACGGAGTTATTTCCAATCCTAATGGAAAATTCACTAATCAATCACCATATTTTTCGCTTAAAATCAAACCACCACCCCGTAACAGGGGTACTAGAAAAATAAAAACAAAAATAAAAATTACAACTTTGACTTTAATCAATATAAAATTACCGAATTATGCCCAAGCGATATTAGAAACCTTACCCATAATTTACCTAAAAAATTATACTCAAAATTAACTCCATACTTGGAACATCATAATCCAATAGTCAAAGCACTAGCTACAGCTACAATTCATAAATTCCAAAAACCTAAAAATACGGTCAAATCCCACAAAAAATATCCTAAGATACGTCTAAAAATACCATATTTTGACCCTAGTATTGAGAAAATTAATTGCAAAAAGATTATCAACAACTATTTGATTAATCAAAAATTTGAATTTAATAATGACTTTCAAATTACCTATCAATTTGGACCTACTCTAGGACAAATGCTATTTAACTATAACAAATACCTGAATCAGCTTAACAATTCTAGTGATAGCCATACCACACCCCTCTGCCGACATTGTTATAAATACCAAAATAACAAAAATACAATAGAATATGGCAGCCAAAAACATGTTCTTACTGGAGATAGCACCTCGTTAGCTCAATATTTCCCAGATACCTCTACCTTACTCCAATTAGGTACCAAGTTTCGTCCTAATATCTGTCCATCTGATAGGGAAATACATCAAATTAACCAAAATTTTGCCAAAGAAATTGCTAAAATTACCAAAAATCAGTTTATCGAGACTATAGGTAACGATATTATTGAGAAAATTTATTCGCAATGCTCAAAAACTGTCACTACCACAGTAAACTGGAAGGAGTTACGTGTGTTACAAAGTAATTTTATCATAACAAGTGTAGATAAAGCTACTTCTAACTTTGCGATAATATGCCCTTATCTTTATCAACAATTCATTGATAAAGAGATGGGAATACATAACGGCCAACCCAGTGGTAACATCACCTACATCCCCTATAATACTGAAAATCAAACAGAAATAATCAAAAGGCATATTGATACACATCATTTGTTTAAAATTAATCTCCCTGAAAAGCCAATTCTACCGAAGATATACGGGATCCCAAAATTCCACAAAAATCCTATAAAATTCAGATATATTACTGGTGCATACAATAGTTCGATAAAGCCAATTTCCATTAACTTACATAGATTATTGAAATTTATTAGACAACATTTTCAAAGATATTGTAGTGTTATAGCAAATAATACTAACAAAACTGTATATTGGTCTATAGACAATTCTAACCAAGTTAGCTTGCTAGATAATCGAGACAAAAATAATATCTATATAGCAGACTTTAGCAGCCTATTTACTAACTTGCCACACGATATCGTTACCAGAGCAATTAATGGGATCATAGAAATATGTTTCAATAATGCTCAAAAAAAATTTATTAAATTAGGCTACAAGTCATGTTATTATACCAATGAGTCAAACGGTAATGATATCTATGGTAAGAAAGAAATAATTTATTTGGTCAATTATATCTTAAATAATAGCTTCGTTACCTATAAAAAACTATTATTCCAACAAAAACAAGGCATACCACAAGGACAAAACTGTAGCCCAATGATTGCAGATCTAACATTAACTTATTACGAATACATATATCTTAAAGATAATGCTACTAACAATGTTATTGGACATAGATATATGGATGATATACTCATTCTATATAAAAATGGTGTTAATATTGAAGAATTCTTGTCGGAAATTTACCCTATCGAATTAACTTTAGAGCAAACTAACGTAGATAGCAAAAGTGGTAACTTTCTAGACCTCAGAATTTTCAATGTTAACAATAAAATTCATACGGAACTTTACAATAAGGTTGATGACTACAAATTTAAGGTTACACGCCTTCCTAATTATCAATCTAATATCTCATATGCTATAAAACATGGCTGCGTGGAAGGAGAAATTATTAGAATAGCACGTAAATGCTCAGAACAAACTTCCTTTACTAAGCACCTTAACCAACTCATATCGCACTTACAAAATAACGGGTATCCTAAACCTATTCTACTTAGTCTATGCAAAAAAGTCTTTACCAAATACCCAGTACTTGGCATTAAACACAATTGTGACCATAAAAATATTCAACATTTACTTTCGTAATTCTAACATAGTTTCTTCTTCATTTTAACCTTTTCACTACTACTTTTCGTTCCGTTTTTACTTTTCTTAGCTATCTTGCCATAATTCTCGCACATAGACTACACGCCGCTACTATGCCATCCTTTACCTAACGTAATCGAATCAGCAGACTAGGCTGTAGCAAACAGAAAAGAAATGAAAAACTACTTCCCCGAAACACAAAATAGAATTTCTTAACACTCCCGAACCATTTTTCCTTCTTATAGATACTTTTTCCACATAATTTTACTATATTATTGTCCCGCTAGGGCTTCCAACTGAGGAGACCCGACCCTAGCGAATGTTTTGCCTGTCTTGGACAAAGGGTCGAAACAGGCCTTACTAAATTACTTTAACTAATTTAGCTCATTTGAGCAATTACTCTTTCATTTTCTAAATTACATTACTAATCTACATTAATAATCTATTTTCTTTTATTAAAACAACCTATTAAAATCCTAGGACTTTTTTGTATATATTTTTGCTTCTAGTCTAAAATTTCTAGCAAAAAATGATGAAATCTAAGGCCACAATCGCAACTTCGGCACTATGAAACTATCAAAAACCGACCAGATAAAACGACCCTTGAAGAAGAGAGAAATGTTATATGAACGTGTTTCGAAGTGAAACCTGGTTAGGTCACACCTGAAATTATCAATATCTCTTCTGTGGGCGCGAATGCTATCCTAACGGTTACTTACGTGGACACGCATGAAATTGAGACATCTGCATTGTCGCATAAGCAGGGCAGACTAGCAGAGATTGTTTGAGGAAATGGACGGACCCCGAGAGGAGGGCAGGCTAGCAGAGATTGTTTGAGGAAATGGACGGACCCCGAGAGGAGGGCAGGCTAGCAGAGATTGGAGGAGGAAATGGACGGACCCCGAGAGGAGGGCAGGCTAGCAGAGATTGTTTGAGGAAATGGACGGACCCCGAGAGGAGGGCAGGCTAGCAGAGATTGTTTGAGGAAATGGACGGACCCCTAGAGGAGGGCAGGCTAGCAGCAATGGCTGTTAATCCGCTATGCTCCCCTGGACGACACAAAAATCAGCAGCCAGCCGATAACCCGATAATTAGCCGCAAAAAGCACAAACCGAGCCTCGCCAGCCGGCCAATGGCCGCAATTTTGCTCCCCTCATATTTTGTGCCCTTCACACCAGGGAGATGTCGAACAATTGGAACAATCAGTGAAATTGAAGGGGAGGTAGAAAGCACATTTTCTTCTCTCCTTCTTTTGAGGCTTTTCCATAGAAACCCGAGGCCCAATCTCCAATCTCAAAATCAGGCCGCTGCCCTACGGGTAAAATGGTGACGATGAAAACAGCAGCAGAATTAGTCGCTGAGAAATATGGGGCGAATTAGCGAAAATTGGATTTTAGTGCCGAACTGGAAGGGCTGGGAAGCCAGAGATCAAGCTTGATACGTTGTAGCAAAAATTGTACTTGCCTGTTCCCAGGGGGAAGCTAATTTGTATCTGATTTTTCGCCTCAAAGGCAGCCATAAAGTGTAAATTTTTGTTTATGTGTTTCACCACAGAATATGGAACAAAAAAGAAACCATTGGCGAATCTAGCGACCGTCCTTGCGATAAGCAAATATTTTCAATTGATTTTCCGCACAACTTTTTAAATTTGACTCGGCAAGGGTATTGAAAGTAATTTTTGAATTTTGCAAAAATCGGCAAAACGGCATCAAGCCACATTCACAAGATAAGTAAAAAAACAAGTAAAAAAACGGAGCAGCGATTTGTTTCAAGCAACTGAAGCGTAAAACCGATAAACAAATGCGTAATGCCAGTGCGTAGAGATGGGAAAATTCAGGAGGTTGGATTTTATTGCCAATTTTGAGAGCTGGGAAACCTAGAGATCAAAACTTCAGTTCGATCTCTAGCTCGCATGTCCGAACAAAGCTTGAAAAAACATATATTTCAACTTCGAAAACCGAAAAAACCCAACAAAAAAAGGTCAATTTTGGACTTGTCCAGGAACTTTCTAAATTTCCACTTGAGTACGCGCGGCAACCTGAACGGATTCGTCCAGAGGCCTCCGATGGAGCGGTTTCTCGAATTTTCGCTTTTTGGTCCTAAAATTTTCTATTTCGTCTTTATTTTAGCTTTTTCTTCGTTTTTGTTATTTTCTTTTTGTAAAAACTGTTTAAATTTACCCAAATTGGCTGTGTTCAGTCGTTGATTTGTTTAAAACGATGAAAACATTGGCACCGTGCTGGATTTGACCGTTCTCAAAGATTGGGGGTTCGATTGACATTGAATGTTTGTTTCAAGCGTTTTTTTAGCTAATTTATCGTGCATGATGATGATTGTCGATATTTTATGCATGAAATCATCTTTGCTAGTTGGATATATAGCTATTTTACCTTATTTTGACGTGCGATTCGGCCAGGCGCTGTGTAGCGATGTTTCAATGGCCATTTACTGTGGTTTACTATGAAACTACTCATTTTTCTTTTTTTAAAGCAGGAACGGTGATTGTCCTTGGTCTTTTCCTGAAGCCTTTTACCGCAGCAAAAACATTGCCCTGGGCTCCATACCACATCCATGCACGCCCTTTCGAAAGGAGGGCAGGCGTCGGTTCGAATCGCGACACATTCGCTAAATCTTGGTGCAATTCCTATTCTAAACGTTATATTGCCCTAAATATTCGCTAAAACTATCTACCGCAATGCTAAAAAGGATTAACTCTAAGCGGAAATCGATGGACCCGGTAGGTTGTCGTTAGGAAACGGCAAAAATCGAGCCCTAAGCCAGACTTTTAGGCTCAAAAAGTTTAGAAATACTATGTTTCTAGGCATTTCGGTTTGAAATTGTCTTTTCCACGGCTTAATTGACCCATTTTCATGTTGTACCAACAATTTGGATCGTTAGGGCTTACCTTGTAGTATAAATTCGGCTGAAAACGTACGTTTTCTTGCATACGAGCGAGTAACAATTTTGTATTCCTGTCAGTTCTTATGCTTTGAATTGGTAAATTGATTCAGATCATAAGTTTTTCACTAATGGGGGCTGTTCCTCAGTTTTGCGCTCGTATTGAGCCCTGAAATTTCCGCAGTTTTCTCAAGCTTCCTGAGGGATTTGTTCGCAACTCCGACCCGTCTTTTCTAGGTCGATCTGACCGGGCACAGCATGGCCGCCAAGAAGGATCGCGCGACGGGCTCGACGCCCTGGTACTTCGAGGAGCAGCGACGTCGTCAGATGTTGGCCGACAAGCAGCAGCAACAAGAGCAAAAGAAGGCCGCCGGCGGGGGATGGCTGGGACGCCTGACCCGCATGGTCACCGGATCATCGTCCGTTTTTCTTTCGGTTTTGATTGCGTTTTCGGTGCTTTCCGTTTGGCGGGAAGACTAAAATTTTGTTCGCGTGGACGTATAACGAAATTTAGACGATTTTTATAGCATTTACACTATTTTTAGGCAGAAAAATTCATCTATTTTTGGAAAATGTCCAGTTTTCCCGATAAATGTATGAAAATCAGACCAAACCAGTCGGGTTTTCGCAATTTTTGAGCCTTTCGATCACTCCCGATTGATTCTTCCGCTAAACGAGAGACACCGATTTTTCAATCGCTACCTCTGCAAAACCCACCTTTTTAGCTCAAAACTCACGCCCTACCGTCAGACCGAAAGCACTTCCCGCTTGCCCCGCATGGACGCCATGAATCCTGAGGTATCTAATCTGGCCTTGTTTTTATACTAATCAACTTTAGAAAAGTTTCTCGCATGCCACCCCGCCGCAAGCTTCGACGCCTGAGGTAACGAGCTTTATCAGTGGCTTTGAAATTTGGTTTCCAGCCCGACGTGGCCCCGTCGCCGCCAGCTTCGGTGAAGCGCAACCGGCTGTTGCGCAGTCTGATCTACGATCAGCCGGTATATCTTTAGTTTACATCGAAAGAAGTTATATTCTTTCCGGGTGTTAGAATTAAAATGTCTGTCCAAGCTATGTCGTGTCATAATAAATGCTGGCGGGTTATGTATTTGGTGTGGGTTTTTTGGCGTCTATGATGTGCAGACTTTCACTAAGGCCATTTTCTAGGTTTAACAGTTGAATTTTCGTGGTTGTTTTGCTCTAACATCACCATCTCGTAATTGTGTGCGATTTAGTCGGTTTTGAGCAAAGTTTCGTTGAAACATTGTTTTTCCGGGACATTTAGTAAGTTGGCAACTGAAATTTTCGTAGATTGTGTTCAAGAGCTCTCAAAATGCGCGTTTTCCTTTTCTGCTCTCTGCTTTTTTTAAACTGCGCGCCTGCGTACTTTTTCTGCGCGTTTCTCAATGCGTTATTCTTGGATTAGTCAAAAAAAATCCTTTTTTTATGCTGGACTGTACATTTTCTCCTTTTCTACCTGTTTTCCGACTTGTTCTCTTTGCTAATTCCCCTATTTAGGCTCCGATCAGCGAGTCGCCCGAGCTCGAGGAGCAAGAAAACAGCGACATGTTCGTGCTGGAGGGCAGAAGGGTCGTCCGTCGCAGCATGCCGATGCAGGTCGAAGATACGCACATGGTGTAAGAATCTCCTTAATTTTCCGTTTAATTCTTTTTTAGTGACCTGTCACCCATGGCCGAGAGGACGCCGCGCCGTTCCATCCGGCTCACCCAGCAGACGCTCGAACGGCTTGAGGAGGAGGTATCAATTTTGGGCCCGATTAAATTTTTGATTTTTCAGGTCCGCACCGAGTCGGCCAACGGCTTCTTGACCCCGGAGAAGGAGCGCGTCAACGCCCCGATCGCCGTCCACGACGATTTCACCAGCACGCCGACCAGAACTTCTGGTAAACCTTTGAAGAATTTTCTCAAGTTAAGAACTTTTTAGATCGCAAGACGCCGAAGAGTGGCCTGCGCCCGGGCGGCACCAGCAGCAGCACGCTCAGCCGCATCAGCGGCATGATCAAGCGCGGCATTAGCTCTGGTATATTTTTTTATTTAAAACTACTTTTTCGGGGTTGACGACTTTTTTGATACCTTTTGCATTATCTTATAACCGCCTCGTAACGTAATAGAACGGAAAACTCTTTTTCCCGTCCCAGAAAACTACAAAACTACTTTTAAAAGTTTTTTTCAGTTGGCAAGGGCAAGCAATCCCAACCGCACACGCCCGTCTCCAAGCTCATCCGCCGCGACACGCTCGAGTCGACCAAGTCGGAGGGCTGGAAGCGCCGACGTTACAGTGATGGTATCCGCTTTTTTAATTTTAGAATACCTTTTTAGTCGGTGGCTACGCTGGCCTGCAGGGCCTCATGTCCACGCCCACTTCTTCCACCCGCATGCTCACTGACAATGGTAATTTATCTTTATTTTCTTTTAAAACAATTTTTCCAGACATAGAGCGTCTGCGTCACTTCCAAGACGTTGTCCAAATTTCGCCCACCGAAGCCAAGTCTTTGGTAAATTCTTTAAACCTTATTTTTAGTTATTTGCTGTTTTCAGGTGCGCCAAAGCATGGACAACTTCCCGGAGCTGCCGTTCGACGCCATCGTCGCCGACGCGCTGATTGATGGGAAGCCAAGTTTGTCAAATTCCCAATTTTTTTAATTGTGTTTTTAGTCTCGGCCTTCTCCGAGTGGCTCTTCAAGCACTTTGACATCATGGGCGAGGTGCAGGACATTGTCAAGATGCCCAGCTTCTTCGGCAACACGGTCAAGCTGCGCGTGCCGCGCAAAGGAACTGGCGAGGAGATTAGTGAGTTTTCGCATTCTTTTTCTAAACATTTTAATTTTAGTCATCGCCATCGGTGTGCTGCGCGAGCGTGGCAGCAACGCGGCCGCCGCGGCTCGCATAGGCTACGACTCGGCCATCACGCTGGCCTGCCAGGGCAGGGAGAAGACGAGAGTGGTGAGGTTTTCTTTGATTTCCGGGATTTCTGAAATGTATAAAAACCGCGGAAAACGAATTGTTCTTTGAGTTGGTCAGAAAACATACGATTTGTTGTGCCAATTGAAATTTAGAAATTCTAAAATAAGAGGACTTTTTGACATAGAACATTTTTATTTTAGCGAGTTAGGTGTTGCACGTTTAGGCATTCTGAAACGTCGGCGTTTTGAAAATAGGGGTGTGTTTTTTTTGGAAATTCTTATTTATAATTTTTTTAGCTGGTCGTGCCCGCGTTCTTCCCCTGCGACACCCAATACAACGAGACGCTGGCCGACGCGATGCTGAGGACCGTCTTCAGAATTACCCACACTCAACCGGGTGTAAGTTTTGCATTTTTTATCTATATTACTGATTTGATAAATTTTGATTGTTTTTCTGGCTTGATAAAGTAAGCTTTCAGATATTGTAAAATGATCAAGAACTTGTGGTTTCTTTTGTAACTTTTATTTCAGCATTTTATTTTTCAAAATTTCTGAGTTGTTTCGGTTTTTGCAAAGTTTTTATTCTACTTTCTAAACACTTCTTTTCAGCTCTCCTCGGTCATCATCTGCGGCCAGAGCGTCGAAGAGCGAATGTGCCTACAACGTCAATTTGACAAGGTATCAAATCATTTTATTCTTTTTCAAAGTTGACTTTTTTAGCTGATCTACGACAAGTCGAAGCCGGTGGACCAGTCGATGTACGAGCCGCCGAATCAATAGCCGACAAGCCCAGCGTCGTCACCACCATCACCGATCGCTTGCAAATTGTATTTAGCCGCTCAACTCTCCCCCCCCCGTTATTTCCCCCACTTTTACGTAATTCAGTTCAATTCGACAACCATTTCCCCCTTGCCCTCCCCCTTATCTCATCCACAGAACACATATCTCTCGACTAATATTCACCCAAATCCGCTCACAAATAACCACCTACCGTACCCCCCCTTTATTTGAGTAGTTTACACTGTTCTGTGAGATTTTATATATTTGCCCCTCCTTCTCCCGGCCCCATTCTCTCTCACTGCTCGCCCCCTATCATCGCCAGATCTCGTCGTTTAATTGTTTTGCCGCCGCCGGCGCAGACTAATATTGTTCTAAACACAACGGAACGCTTTGTTTTTGCAATAAAAATATATTCTACGCGAATGGTGGGCTTGAATTTGGATGAACTGACGCACACTCGGTAGCGGAATTTTTTTTGGGAGAGATTTGGCGACTCCGAACGGACGATTGTGTAGGTGCATTGAGAATTTGCTAGGTTCTGAAGTGAAACACCTGCTTTGTTTGTTCTTTTTTATTTCTGAAGCTGTTACTAAAACCTCGCTGTCGAATTTTTGCCGGTTGGCGTGTTCTAAAATTTAATAACCGAAAAGTGTTTAAATTTAATTTCAACGTTTCCTATAAATTTGACACGCTCGCTAGCGGAATTTTTTGGGGAGATTTGACTAAATTCGATGAAAACAGACTAATACGTACCTACAATAAAAATTAGCTACTCTTTTATCCGAAACATTTCTTTTTCTTGTTATTTTTTAGTTCTAAGGCTTTTCTAAAATCTTTTGGCCTGAATTTGTGAAAAATTCATTTTTTTCCGGAACATTGGTACAAAAATTGGCCGAAAAATTGCATAAATGGTTTATTAGGAATAAAAATAATTGTTTGCGATTTTTCATTCTCTTTTTGTTCTTCTGGAGGCGACAAAATTTTTTTTCTAAACGCTGCTGCTAGGCGAATTTCAAGAATTTATCGTAAAAAATTCAACGGTTAAGTTGTTCCGTCGAATCGTCGTTGTTCTTGTGCAAAAAATCTTTAAAAATCATTTTTTCAGCCTTGGAATTGTTACCGCAAGATGTCGCAAGAAGGAGGCGGCCAACCTCCGGTAATTTATAGATTTTCGATTTTACAACCATCAATTTAGCCGGGCCGCAGCTCGCTGTTCGCCAGCGTCGCCGGATCGTCGCAAGAGTCGCCGCCGGCAGGCAGTTCAAGGGTCGACACGAGTGTTCGGGAGGAAAAATACAGGTTGGCTTTGGATGTAGAAACCGCAGGTTTTCGAAGTCGCCTGACTAGTTTAAAGATTCAATTCAAAATTTAGCACTGCCGGCAACGACGGCCGCCGCTACAGCACGTTTCCGTCGGCGTCGCCCGTCGTCCAAGAAACTGAAGAAGAGCGTAGGATCCGGGCAGCAGAGGTGGATTTTTTAATTTTGAATCTTTAAACTTTATTTTTAGCACGCCCGGGATCGCCGTGAGCAACTAGAGAGGAAGCAACGCGAATTTCGGCGCAAGGAACGCACGACGGTGCACGTCGTCTCCTACAACGATGACGACAGCGGCTCGGACGGCGGTGTTAGGGTAGGATTTTGCGAGGTTATGTTCAAAATGTCGAAATTCATAATTACGATGTTTCATGATGTCGAAAATTACCTAGAAAAAGCCCCAAATCTTCCGCAAATTTCCACACATTGAATTTTCGAAATTATGAAATTTTCGAGATTACAAACTTCCGAATTATGAAATTTCGACGTTATGCGTACTATTACGAATTTGCGTACTATTCGCTTTTAGATTGACGCGCCGATATGCTTATCATCAGGGTCAGATGGTGAATACGTGGTATCTTCAGCTTTGGCGCCTTTGAAAATATATCTTTTTCTAGTACGCCAACGAAATTCAAACCGAGAAGAAGAACGTCACGGCGAAGGTGTCGCGCCTTTCGAAGGGTGATACAAAGTACGTTTTGTTTCCCGGGGGAAAGGGCAACTAGCGGTGATTCTTTGGGCAGGAAATGCTAGCTAGGGAGGCTCATAACTAGCACAAATAGAAAAATTATGATGCCGAACGTTTCCTGATTTTTTCAGAGCTACTTTTTTCACGTTTTTAAAACGCGAAATTTGGGACTTTGTTGTTTTCCACAATTTTTAAGCTGTTTCCGGAGTTTTAAACGCTTTCAGTAATTTTAAAATTTAAAAATAACGAACTAATTTTGGGTAGATCGACGTGTGATCGACGTGTTTTTCTGCCGATTTTCAGCTCGAGCTCATAATCACAATTTTTTAGGGGCGTCAGCGAATGGCGAATGAAGGGCTACCGCAACTCCTTCGAAGCGAAACCCAGCCAATCGTTCAACTCTGACCCCGCGCGAGGGACCAAGCAAGAACTCTCCTCGATGAGCACCTCGGATCGAAAGGGGAGCTCGAATGGCGCGTACAGGGTCGGTTTTTCAAATTTTTCTTTGAAATTGGCGTTTTTTAGAGCGATTCTGAGGACCGGAAGCCGTCACGGAAGCGCAAGCATAAAAAGAAGAAGAAGTCGAAAAAGTCCAAGAAATCGAAGCGGAGACGCCGCGATTCCTCGAGGTATCAATTTATATTGTCTATTAAAACTAGAGATAGTTAGGTCTGTTATTAGGTCTGTTTTTCCTATTCCTAAACGTCAGCTTTACAATCTTTGTTGTTAAAATATACAACAATTGAGATTTTTCGACCAAACGGGGTATTTGGGGGAATATAAATTATTTTTCCAATTGTGAGACTGTAAATGGCAATTTTGAAAAAACGTGCGGATTGTCGGCAATCCAATTATTTTTTTTTAGTGACCCCGACAGAAAAAGACGACGCCGTGACAGCAGCTCGAGGTGCAAAATTTCTTTCAATAATGACATTTTTTTTAGTTCAAGCTCCAGCTCCTCCTCATCCTCGTCCAGCTCATCCTCAGAAGACGAGCGAAGAAAGCGACGTCATGTGGTTGATAAGGTGCAAATATTTCCGAAATTCCAATAATTTCTTTTTAGGCGCCGCCGCAAAAGCACAAGTACAGGCTGATGCGCGTCGACGAGATGGACCCAACTTCGGCGGAAGGCATCATGAAGCTGATCCAAGTGTGGCGCCAACCCGACCCCACGATCCCCAGCTACGACCAAGTGTTCAAGACGGAGCGCTGTGATGTGGGTTTTTTTAAAAGGAAATTTACATCGGCAGGTTTGAAAATGTAAAAGCCAATATTTTTCACAGCATTTAGCTTGATTTCAATTCTAAAAAGATTTTGCAGCTTTGTTTTTTATAAATTTGGAAATTTCATCGAAATCGCCATTTTCGTCGAAAAATCTAATGTTTGCACTGGATTTCCCGATTTTTCGAAAGAACCTTTTTTATGCGAAACATCGTTAATTTTTTGAATTTCAGGCAAACATTCGCATATTCCACATCACCGGCCGCCCGGATATGACGACCGTGGAGCGCAAGATGCTCGACAAAGTAGCTAGGGTAAGTGCTCCTTCTTTTGGCTGGAATTTTTTGGTTTAGGACATCTACGGCGAGAAGAACTTCCGCAAGACGGCCGCCAAGCGCTTCGACGACCGGGCGCTGCGCTTTTCGAAAACCCCGGAGAATTTCTTTTCAAAGTACGTTTCTCACCAGCTCTCTCTCTCTCTCTCTCTCTCTCTCTCTCTCTCTCTCTCTCCATTTTCCTCAACGATCTCTGCTAATTTTCCCTTTTCAGGCGCAAAGATTTCGAAGACCCAAACCTCGGCGGCATCGTCCAACTTTCGAAAGGGCGCCTCGACCCGCTGAAGCCTGGGGTAAAATTTGCTTAATTTTCTAACATTTTTTTGCAGTATGAAGTCCAAGAAGAGGAGCACATGCAGAAGGAGTCTCCTGAAGCCTGGCTTGAGGTGAGAAAAGCTTCAAAATTCCATTTTCCGAATTTTAGAAACAATTCCTCGAGACCGAACACCGCTCTGCCGACACGCTGCTCGCGTCGATAGACCTCGACAAGTTCGGGCTGGTCACCGAGTCGATAAAGGTATATAACGAAGAATTTAAATAAAAATCAAGAACGGCGATTTAAATACCTATTTGGAAAACTTGTTTTAAAGCATGATTTGGTCAATTTCAATGTTTTTTCCATATTCTTTCTTGCTGAACACGAAAACTCAAAAATTTGAGCTGTTAGGTAAAAAAAATGCGGCTGGAACTGCCCTGTCCTCGAAATTTTGGACTTCTCGAACCCCCAAATATTTTCCAGAAAATCAACGAGGTGATGTCGGCGCAGCGCTCGAAAAAAGGGGCAGGCCGAGCAGGGCAGCAGCAGAAACGCCGCCGGCGACATGGAGTCGATGTGGTACCACAAGCTGCTGTTCGAGGACGTGAAGCGGAAGCGCGATCTGCTCGTCGCCCACGACGACGACGAGGCCACGATCACCGACCAGCAGTTCAACGTGCTCAAGGTGGGTTCGCTGGAATTTTTCTGGTTAAAATTTACAAATCAAGTGTCGAGGATGCTAATCCCTTCCATATTTCGGAATTTGAACTTTGTTTAAAATTAAATTTTTTATCTAATTTTATTATTTTTATCTATTTTATCGGAAACGCATGAAAAACGGGAAATTTTCGATATTTTGTCGCTTTGAGCTTTTTTCTTTTTAAAATCATAAATTTATTATTATTATTTATATTTATTTATTTATTTTTAGATTGACAAGCTGACGACGGCGTTCAAGGAGACGGGCGCCTTCCGCTTCTTCGCCGAGATTGTACAGCTCAGCCGGGATGTGTCGACGAGTGAGGATATGAGGAAGTGAGTTTTTTTAGCGTGTTTTAGCTCATAGTTCAGGCTTTTTTGGCTGTTTCCTCTTCAAAAAAACAACATTTTATTCATGCTTTAGATTGTTCACCGACAACGAGGGCCGCTTCTGCGACGAGCCCCGATTCTGGACGACGTGGGTCGAGACGCTGCTGTACGACATGAAATTCTACGACGCCGATGAGCTGGTAAGGATTTTTAAACTTTTGAAAAAGTTGGGCAGGCTAGCAGAGTTTATTTGGGAAGTTACACACCTTTTTCGCGATTTGGGATTTTCGAAAATTTTGAAAAACCGTCGTGGTGACAAATTCACGTCAAAATTTCTCTGGGGCAAGGCTAGATGTTTTTATTAAAATAGCGGATGCGTTTGTATCTGTTTTTAACTATTTTTACATAAAAATTTACATTTTTTGATTAAAAATATCTATATTGGAAAGTTTTTTTTTTCGAATCCACCTTTTAACAATTTTACAAGAAAAATAAAAATTTAACAAAAAGAAATTATTGTGGGGAAAAAAGGGGGGGATGAAAGGGGGGGGAAGCGAGCGGTGATTATTTCGCAAACGACATTCCTTTACATGTCGCTTTTAAATCCAAATAAAATCCAAATTTTTTAGAACAAGCTGATACGCCGTGCGATACATCGCGTCGACGCCATCATCGGCGGCAAGTTTCAGTAAGTGTAATTTTTTTGCGTTTTTTTATTCTTTTTTTAGCGTCCAACGCGGCTACTCAAGCGCCGAACAGAAGGAGGCGCTCGTCGTCCGGCTCCTCCACCGCAACATGAGCCACGCGATCAGCGTCGGCAAGCTCAACTACGCCGTCGCCTACATCCAAGCCATGGTCACACAACTCGACATGCCCGAGGAGTTGTGGCGGCTGGCGCTCACCCCGGGAGCTGATGTGAGATTTTTAAAATTTGAAAAACTAATACAAATTAAAAAATTTTTGAGATTATCGGAGTGGGGGAGACTTTTTGCTTGGGATGCAATTTTTCTAATTAAACTAGGGGGTTTGTTTCTACACTTTTTTGCTAGTTCTAGGCCCACAAAATTGATTTGAGTGGAAATTTGAGTTTGAGTTTCCAAATTGACCCTAATTTTTGTCAGGAATTACAGAAAATATTGATTTTTGACCAAAAGTTAATTTTTTAAAGTTATTTAGCAAGTTTTTTTCAGGAATTACAGAAAATATTGATTTTTGACCAAAAGTTATTTTTTAAAGTTATTTATCAAATTTTTAGCTAGATTTTACTTCTAATTAAATTGTTTTTAAACTCAGTGACTTTACAAGGCCTGCCTGGATTTATAGCTTAAAAATTCGGTAGAAAATATCCATTTTTAGCGCTCCAAAATCGCCATCAACCTGAGCGCCTACTGGAAGAGCGGGGTGCCGCGTGCCGGAGATGCCAATTCAATTAGTACGTTTTAGGTTTTTTGTTAATATTTTTGTATCTTTTTGTATTTTTTAAACATTTTTATTTAATTTGAATTAATTTTTATTAGTTTTTACTAAGTTTGTAGCAGTTTTTTAAATAATTGTTTTATATACCCTTCCTTTTCAGCCTGGTCCGCCTGGGACGGAAATGCCGTGACGGTCGAGCGAGAGCTGGCAGAGGAACGGAGAGCCGTCGACGAGGCGGAGAAACTGTAAAGAATTTTCTAAAATATTTTACTTTAATTTCAGGGCCGCTCGAAAATACCTGAGGCTCACCGACCCTAAAGAAGCGCAGGCAAAGCTGTGGGCCGACTTGGAGCGGATCCGCGGCGAGCGCTTCTGGCGCCCGATCCGCGTGCGCGAGGCCGTTGAGCGACCGGTGAGGATTTTTAAAATGCATGAAATCTCTAGAAAATTGCATTTTTTGTAGTCTTTTAAAAAAATTAATTTTAAAGGCTCGTTTTCCTGTTTTAGAAAATTGCAATTTTGTAAATTTACAAAATTGGGGTTTCAAAATTGAAAATTTATGTTTCAAAAAAAATTATGCCCGTTTTCGCAAGAAAAATATTGATCCAGCGAACAGAACAAATACCTCCGTTTAGTTTAAACTTTAAATTCAAGAAAAGCGCCAAAAACCCATGCTTTTTCAAGGTTATTATTAGCTATGTTTACTATTCATTTATTTTTCTAATCTAATTCTGGGGTTTTTCGCCCCTATTTTATGCCAAATTTATCGGTGTTTTAGGTTTTCGTCGAAATTGTTAATTTTTGTTTTAATTTATTCAAAAGAGTTTAATTTTTTTATTATAGGAAGAAGAAGACCGCTTCATGCCGATGCGCAACCTCGACTTGCCCGAGTTGTCCCCGATGCGCGTCGCGCTGTTCACCAGCGACATCATCGGCCTGCTCGGCGCGCGCATCCCCTTTGAGGTGGATTTCAGTTGATTTTGTCATTACTTTTTACAGGCTGGCACTCTGCGGCAGGTGGCCGCCGAGCTCGGCATGTTCACCGCCACCAGCGGAATTCCGGCGGCTATGGGTAGGATTTTTAATATTATGTAAAAATGTAAAATCGTAATGTAAAAATAAAATTAATTTTACAATCAGATTTTTCCATTTTTCAGACGATTTCCTGCTGAATCTGCTCGACGATCTCCGAAATTCGCGTCAAGTGACCATGAAGCTGCGCTACAGCGCCATCCGGATTTTGAGGTGATAATTGGGTGGAGATTTTGTTTTAATTTAATTTATTCGAATCTACGTTATATAGTGTTGCTTATTTTAAATAGTCATTAGAAAATTATTTTGATTTTTCTTAGTTTTTAAGGCGAATGGAATTTTTAAAAATGCTTTTTTAATTATTTAAGGGGTCATTAGGTTTGTTCTAAGCCTTACGTAATTTTCTGAATTTGGTTTTTTTATTTAATTATTGAGATCAGCCATTAGAGAAGTACCTCTTTTTTATTTTAATTTAATAAGGGGTATCGAAATTGGAATTATTAAGCTAGATATTTCTTTTTAGCATACATATTTTTTTGCAGTTACCTGGACATCATGGAGCGCCGATCGCAGGTGAAGCCCGCGGAGCGCTGGTTGAAGGCCATGGGCGTCGCCACTGAGATGTATCCGTAAGCCCGTGTTTTTTTCAATTTCAAAAACATGTTTTTAGGAAATACGACACCGCCTGGCTGCAGATTGCCACGCTCGGATTGGCGGAGGTTCGTGAATTGTTCTTGATTTTAAGATTTTTATGGATTTTCTGCATTCCTGGATTTCATGCTCCAATTTCAGCTGGGCGAACGATTCCTGGAGCAGCGGAAGCGCGCGCGCGAGGCCCGCGCCAAGGAGGCCAAGTCGGAAGATCCGGAAATCCGCGAGAAGGAGCGCCAGGAATGGCGTCTGAAGGAGGCGCGCGAGATGTGCGCCATCCCTCCCTACTGCCAAGTGGTGCGTTTTTCCGCATGGATTTTATCGCGGAGCTACTGTTTGCTTTCATAGTGTTTTTCAGTAGTTTCCGCTTCGTAAAAAGTTTGAAAAAAGAAAAAGGGTTTAAAATTCAAATTTTGAAATTTTTGGCGAAAAGAAATCAGAATTTTTCGAAATGTTCAATGATTTTTATAGACTTTTTATGGGTTTTTCGAAATTCAGATTTACATAAGTTAATTTTCCCGGAAAAACTCCCAAATCCTTAGCAAAAAATTCGACCTTATAATAGCAAATTCCTTTCGATAGCGTCGTAAAAGACCACAAACCCCTTTCCAGATCTGGAGCCGAATCCCGGGCGACGTGAAGCTAGTGAACGAGGACGATCCCATCTACTTCACCATCAAGTGCACGTTGATCCTGCTGCAGATCCGAGTGAGTTTTTATCTTTTCGCAGCGACGGGCTTCGATTTTTTGATACTTGTACGCTTTTTTCAGGCCATCAACCATCCAAACTTCACGAACTGGATCATCTACAGGGCCATCAGCAGCGGCAAGCTCGGGATGCCGCAGACCGGCAAGTGCAGACCGGTGCGTTTTTTGGGCACGGTTGGAAACAAAAATATGAGTTTCGAGAAATCTTGGTTCAAAAAGTTGTCATCATTTAGCTAACATGATGTGGAAATTTCAGAATGTCGAAAATCATAATGTCGAAATTCAGAACGTCGACATTTTTTGCAGAGGATTTGGAGATTTGCCGGGGAAATTCGCTTATGTAAATCTCGATGTTCTGGATTTCGATGTTATTAAATTTCGACATCATGAAATTTCGGCATTGTGGCTCTTCGCAATTTTGAAAGCCAACCCAAAAGCCAAACGCGAAGAAACGGAACCACTCGAAAGGGAGTTTTTGCATTATTGATTTTCGGACAGATTTATTTTTCCTTTTCCGGGGTCAATAGCAATCCGTTTAGTTCGTCGACGACATTTGCCAGCGGAACCCCGTCGCCGGGACGGAGATCGTCCGCCTGCAGCACTACTGGCGCGAGTTGCGTGAGAAGGTCGACGCCTGGAAGTTCAATAGCGGGGTGTGTTTCGGCTTATTTTTGTAAAAAACGTTGAATCTTGAGACTGTCGAAAATGCCAAATTCCGAAAGTTTGAAGTTTTTTTTAAACTTTAAAACTGACAAATCGTGATAATTTCGAATTTTTTATGTGTTTTTTCGATTATAAAATCCGGTTTTGTGTGGTGATTCGGAATTCTAACGGAAACCGTCCATTTCAGTGTATTTTTTGGTTTAATGCCATTTAGAATTACGCAGATTCGTTATTTCCGCGTCGTAATCGGGCATTTTTTAGCTCCACGAAATCGGCCTCTACCAACCCGCCACCCTGGTCCACATCATCGGCCAGTGGTTCAACTACGCCGGCACGTCGCGCGCCGATTTGGAAAAGTCGGTCTTTTTACAAGATTTATTTCCCTTTTTAATTTCCGATTAAAATTCCGTTTTCAGGATGAAGGGCTTCTACGACGAGACGGTCAAACTCGACAAGGACTACTTGAAGCACAGCGAGCCCGACCGCGCCTTCACCTTCATCAACACGGCCGAGATTCTGATTGACCACAACGTGGGTTTCTTTTCCTAAAAAATCTCTGCTAGCTTGCCATTTTCCGAATTCCACGAATTTTCTAGCCAAAATAAATTCTTTTTAGAGCCACTACCGCTGCTGCTACCAGCAGTACCGCGAGCTGATCGACGAGGCCCTACAAAAGTGCCCAAGATCAGTGCCGCTTCGTCGTCTCCACTGCGACGTCATCGCGGCGATGCCGATGGTGCGCAGCAACCCCTACATCCAGAAGTACAAGCTGGAGCATGAAGAGGGTCAGTTTTTGTAATCTGATTTCCTTTGCGCCGTTTTTAGGCGCTTATATGCTATTTTTTCTTTTTTTAGTGTATTTTATTTGATTTTTTAGCATGCGAGCTGGGAAACGTGCACCGCTCGGCGTTGCTGGCCATGTCGCGCATCTACCTGTGCCGACGTATCCATCTGCGGACGCTGGCTGGACTCGATATGGTAATTATTTGTTTTCTCTCCGTGCCTGTCTCTCTCTCTCTCGCTCCCTCTCTCTCTAGATGTAGCTATATTTCTCTCTATTTCTCTCTCACTCTCTCTCTTTCTCTCTCTCTCTCTCTCTCTTTTTCTCTCGTTTTAGCTCTTTAAAATGTCTCTTTTCAGGGAATCATGGCCGGCGGCATCATCCGAGCAGTCGAGAAGGAGCACCGCGAAGTTGCCAACATGTAATTTATTTGGAGTTGCTTATTTTGTCTTTTTTTTTAGTCAAAACGACCCGTACATCTGGAGGCTGCTGTTGGAGTTGTACATCGACCTCCGGGATCTCGGCAAGGCCTATGAGGTAACGGACATTTTTGTTTTATTAATTTGATTCCAAAAAGCTTTTGAATTTTGTGCCAAAAATGTCTGCGTTGCGTTACTTTTATGTTTTCAGTTTTTGTTTTGGATGTTTAACGAAATTGGCGCTATGTTAGAGAAATGAATTTTTCACTATGTTTATTCCCGTTACTCGCGAAAAATACAATCGTTTTTGTTTCAGAAAACCACTGTGTGTTTTCAGATTTGGTTTCGAATGTTTCCCGAAATTAGGGCTACCCGTAAAAAAACATTGCCTTAGTATGCTCTTGAGTTCCGACCAAATCTACAATTTTTTCAGACCTACACGATGGCGGTGAAGAATTGCGTGTGGTCGCGTGAGCTGCATCTGCTCTGGGCCCGCTACGCCACCCCCGAGCAGATCGACGAGATTCAGCGGCTGATGGTTGATAAGGTAATTTTTTGGGCATTTCTTTTCCTAAAGGATCTCTGCTAGTCTGCCCTCCTCTCGGGGCCCGAATTTCCTTGAGAATTTCTGCTAGCTTACAATCCCATTTTTCAGAACATTCCGATGCTGGCCGAGCCGGACATGGCGCAGACGTACCTTGAAGCCGCCGAAGGGGACGCTGAAGCCTGACAACTTGACTTATTCCCCCTTCTTCCCCGTTTCATTAATGTTATTTTTGTAAAGTCCACCCTTTTCTCTAGTCTATAAGCACTTTTCTAAGTCGCCTAAATTTCATTTATCCCCT